>KZ807937.1:10912-31093 GCA_000696205.2 Oncopeltus fasciatus
AAATCCCAGGTTTTACAAGGGGTTATATCACTAACACTTCTTTAAAGTATTTCTTTTGAAAAAGTGGAAAACGCTCTCTCTATTTATAGCAAAATAAGTTTAACAAGCCTCAAGTACAGGTATTTTATTTAGAATCAGTACTTACTAGCAGACAAATCTAGCAAGTTGAAATAAGACAATAGCTTGGAAAATTTTGTAATCTATATAGCACTCACATTAGTACCAAATATTAGGCTTTTAGTTCAATTGCAGTTAGGCTTTTAATTTTCAACTGCAATACTTGAGTTTTCTCTACTCTGTTATGATAATAAACATTGCTTTTGTGGTACGAGGTAATATCATTATTGGGACTTAAAGTCGGTAAATACAAATATATTGTCTCCCTGTATAATTTTTTAGCTATGACTGGTTTTAATGGATCTCCCATTTTCAGACCATAATATCTATAAAATAGGTGTCATCCCCTTAGCAGTCAGGGTATCTAGCTGAGCCGACGAAATGCCTCAATATTTATTAATTTTCTGAACTAAGATGTTGAGCTTTACCTAAACCGGTCATATTTTTAAAAAAATACACAGAATAGAAAATGTGCTTTTCAACCTTTGGTATTTCAACGCCTGTAGGATGGCCTATACACGGGTAGGGATTCCTACTGATGGCGGGCTCAAATTAAGTAAACACATTAGGTAATTCTATGCTTGCTCCAGGGGGAAGGACAGTATATCCCACTAGACAACTAGGCTCTGGAGAACTGGACTTCACGCTGAAATATCTTCGTCACTGGAAGGAGCGCCATTTGCAGTGTCCGTACTGGCCCAGGATGGCCCACTCCCGCCGGACTCGCACCAACTTTAATTGGAACTTGAATGGCGTTAACTGAACCAACAACTCCACTCAGCCTTCCCTCCTTAACTTACTTCTCACTGATTTAACTCCTTCAATTTGTTTAACAAGCCTAACTTTCAAGTACAATTCACAAGAAACCACATATTTCCTCTAACAATCCCATTCTTATTTATAATATAGCGGATTAGATAATACATTAATCTATGACTCAGTAGTGATATTCAGATTACTTATTCTTCTCAAGTAGTATGGAAACAACTACAATTGCATGGACACTGAAACCCAATATGTCCACAAGTACTGATTTTAAAAAGATGGATGATGACATAGTAAATCTTTGCTTCAGCTCATTTCTGTGAACACTGGTGAATACATATCTATTTTGTAATTTTGCCTGAAAGCTGTAAATATTTCTCGGGGTTCTCTGATGCTTCGAAAAAGTAGGAGTTAAATCAAATGATAAAACGCTTCGATAAGCAATATAAAAATGACTTAAAATTTTGTTTCTANTAAATATATATTATTTTAAGTCGCTTATTTTGAAAGTGGCCTAATTCCATTTTTCTTCAATAATGTTTTGTGTTTCAATGAATTTAAAAATATATGTATAGGATACTAATGATTTATACTGCTTATGCGTATCTAAAGATGTTAAATTTAAAGTTTCTGTTAAAATAGTGGCAATTACTAAGCAAATAACGTGCTCTTTCTTATCAAGAATGGAGTTGGGCCACTTTCAAAATTAACAGCCAGATTCATTATAAAATTTAAAGTTGCCCAAGTCCATTCAACATAATTTAAGATGTTTCTAATTTAAAAAAAAAAAAATACTGAATTTGGAACAATTAATGAGAGGGAATAGAATTCGAGAAAATCCGTGTTAAGAATTTCTTTCAGAAAATTTATATTTCTTGGATAACATTTTTGATAGTTCACCAAAGAAAAAAATACTGTCAAAATGCAGGGATAAAGGCTGAAGCGATGGCAGCTTGTTGCTGCTATATATAGAAATTATATATATATATATATATATATAATGAGCCAACTCATTACAACAAAACCTTGTTATTATATATATATCGCAGCAGCGAGTGTTTCATTCTTCTAATTATGAAGAATAGGTGGAATATTGAGCACAGTGAACACACAAAAAGAAAAAAAATCATTCGGGGTTATCTCGCCCTTCGTCAGTGAGGAGTGAAGAGAGTCTTTCTACCATTACCAGTCTGGTAATGCGGAAAGGGGAAGGTGATTGGGTTTTCATTATTCCTCCTATTGTTGGCAATTGATGCCAGGTCTTGTAGTGGCTTTGAGAATGTGGATATAGGCGCACTCTCGTCTTTAGTTGCGAATCTGGAGCCGTGTCGGGAAGTTGTTCGATCACTTGAACTTGGAAAACGTCATTAAAACTCATTAAATGACTCTGAGCATGCCTTGCTATGGGACGAGGGGACTGTGGTTCTGAACAGGATGCTCTGTGATTATTAATTGTGAGGTTCAGGGGCGTAGTACATTTTCCTACGTAAAAAGCAGGACAAAAATTGCATTAAATCAGATATACTCAATTTTTGGATGTGTATGTTGATGAGGATTGGATCTTATATGTTAAGTGGGTGTTGATACTAGAGAACGTGTTGCCAGTTTTATAATTGGAGAGGATAAGCATCTGCTTTTGACAGTTTTGGAATACAGTTTTTCCTTGTTTAGTATATCTTGGAAGGTGTGGGCTTTCCTGAACGTAATGCCAGGTTTTTGTGGTAGTAGGGTGCTGGTGGATGGATTGTTCTGAATAAAAGCTGATTTTTCACCTTCAAGGGTGATACCTATTTACAATTTGGAGTTACAGCCTTTTCAATGTTTCAACAGATTTTCAGTGTTTCATTAAAGGTAGATTTCTTTTTAGCACTGGTAATAACGAACATATTAATACTTTAAATTATGATTGCCAACTAAACCCTTAAAGTAAGCCAACGAAAGCGCTACAAAGTAAGTAGCTTCAATAAAAATTGAGCGAATTTTCAACAAATAGTAAAAGTTTCTACCAGTATGTAGCAAGACTGAGACATTACGAGAGTGTATATTTAATTTCAAATGAATATTTCAGATTTCTTGTGAATTTTCCAATATNTGTCATATATATATATTTAAATTTAAAACGCCTACTTACCACATTCTGCACTCTAGCTTATATCGAAGAAAAGGAATTAAGCGATCAGACAGAAAATTCGATTTTGCGTTTTCTATAGAAATTAAATGCTTTGAGGCTCTAGTAAATAAATATAGATGCTAGTGAAATATCGTTTTAATTGTGTTGCGTGAATGCATTTTTTTTTTGTGCCAGTATTTACACTAGTGATAGTTGTCTTAATGGAGCCTGGATTGGGGTATTTTAAATATCGATACCTTACACGTACAAAATGCATGAATTGATGAAGTATAAAATATAATCAGGTTTTGTCAGTCTACTAATCTCTTCTTGTCTAAAATATAGTTCTTGATTATTGAGTACAATTCTGTTTTTATAATGACATAAACATTAGAAATTGCTTTAACCATTGATCATGGCTACTAGGGAAAAATTGTCTCACTCGTCATCTTCAGAGAAATCTGTTTAAAATATTTATTATTTTAGCCTTTCATGTTATATTTACATTATTTTTTTTTTGTTTGAAAATAAGAATTTTATTTTATGTGGTGTATTTGACGTGAAACTGCTATTGCATAATAAATAAGCATTGCCTAATAAGAATTTTAGGTTTGAAGTATTTCCCTTACATCAATAATTTCTAATATATTATTTTTTTAAACTCAAGAACCTCTTAAATAAAGTGAAATCCCATTTGTTTCTAGTTCGAGGGATATTTATGCAATCAGTACTTGCAAGATAATCTATCGGCATGCTATAGTAGGCTAGAATACATTCACTTTGTCATTGTAAATAAAGGTACATGTTTTCGCCGAAGAGATTCAGATCTAAGCATAGTGATGAAGTTTGTTCCAAGTTAGTGCACACCAAATGCAGCAGACCTTCCGGTTCTGAACCCTGCATATACTTCGTCGCTGCCTTGGTCACCCCCAACTCTCGTCGTGTCGATACTCCCAGCGGAACGGGAATCCCAGTGTGCTTGTGTGCCTTGTTAGGGGGGTTGTTTTGAATCCAACCCACCCCTTTTCACCCACCCCAAACCTAACGCTGGACCCCCTCCCTATAAAACAGCCATCCGCGCTCCCCAACCCATTCTCCAGCCGTGACACCATTTACGTCTCTCAACCTAAATGCAGACCCCCTACCTTTTAAAACAATACCAGCTCAATAAATATTGATACAAATTTAAGAGCCAAAAAAAAAAAAAAAAATTCGATTTTTCCTCCTTCTTCTACCCAAGATTAATCTGTCATAAAAATGTAAATAGTGGTTTTGGTAATAACTTATTTCAATGAATATTAAATAATGTGTATTTGATAAGTTCAAAGTGTGTAATGCAATGAGAAAATGGAATCGCTTTCCTACATGTATTATAAAAACATTACATTAGATTACAAATGTTTTATATAACTCCCTAATTCTTTATTTAAACTATGAGCAAATCTATGCTGAAACACTTTTTATTAATTAACGATTAACAGATTCGAAAAATCTGCTTTTACTCTACTAACATTTAAGGTAAACCCAAATTTTTTTAATTCATTTTGTTATATTATAATTTTCTTTGCATTTTAAAGCAAAGTGCAAAATTTTATTATGAATGACTTCTTTAATTAATGAATTAAAACTACATTTTTGTTAAGAAATAGTTTTGTCGTATCTCCTTCATCAGTTTAAAAAAGGGACGGTTTACAAATTTATCTATTAAATGATTTATCTAAATGTATTTATTAATTACCTATTAAAGATCTTGTCAGCTCTTTCTATAGAGTTTTGGAGGTTTTATTAATTCGAATTATAACATTTTTAAGTTAATGAGCTTTTAAATTGTAGCAAAAAAATAATTCTTTTACAATTGTCTAGGTTTTTTATTAAGAAGAAATTAGTTTACATTTTCCTTCCTAATGACTAAAAATTGATAGATTTTCTTCAATGCTAAATAGACAACATTTAAAAGAATTATGATTTCTATTGAAAGCCGATTTCATAATTTACCACTTATTAATGCATTGTTATTTATATTTTGGAGAAATAAAGATAATTTTAAATTGTGGGAACTACAAATGATTTGACAAGCAGATAAATGTGGCAGAACTGAAGAAAGCGCATTTTCTCACTAACCATTGTATTTTAAGTTAATAAAGAGCTGTATGTTCAGCTTGGTGCAGGACTCTTTCTAACATGAGCTCTAATAAATAGTGTTGGTGTGCAGTACATATCAATGAACACATTGGAAAAAAAGAGGCCTAGAAGACTCTAGAACAATTATTTGGATATTTCTGTATTTTACAACATTACCTTCTTCTTCTATTAGTTTATCAATAACAGTAACATTCTATGATTTTTTTTTACAATAAAAGTTACGTACTTGCACGCAAGTGTATTGCAGAAGTTCGACAACAATGCGCCGAACCTTCATAATGGATAATGGATTTAACACTAAAACATATTTATTTTTTATTTTATATTTTGCACTAGTAAATCCTAGTGAAAATTTGTCGTGACTTGGAGACTATAATATATATCCTTGAAAAATTATTTTGACCTTAAATTATTACCTTTAATGCCAAATTTTCTGTTTACAACCTTTAGAGCTTACGTTAATGACAGATAGTTACCACTATTAATAATTATTCAAAACTGGAAAATTTTTTTTTATAATAACATTTAGAGCGAGCGCGCGCACAGGCACACGAACACACACACACGGTTTTTATATAAACCAGAAAGAGTTCTTTATAAACAAATATTTTGATTTTTGAGTGTTTAATTTTCTCTCATATTTGAAGAAAAGTTCCGAGGAAATATCTAAGAAGAATCATCACACGGTCAACGAAAAACTGTGTGTTAGTATATATATATATATATTGTGTGGCAATAACTCTATATTTATTGATTTTGCTTAACTCATATTATAAATATAGATTAACATAAATTTATAAATTATAAATTTAGTTTTATATTTAAATCAAGTAAATAGGAAAATTTCTAAGATAACTTGGCCTATAACCTGGTTTGAGGGCTTGCTATTCAGTCATGTTATTTCTATTACGTGAATGTGTGTTAGTGAGTGGGGAGATGTTTTGTACATTATTTTAACACCCTTTGTCAACGTTCGTCTTCTTGATTTTGTTGCTACCAAGCAACTAGAGGGGCTAAGTAAAGTTTCTAATTTTTTTAAAACTTAATCACTAAATAGTCGCTATTTAATGTTTTTATATTTGTTCACTGACATTTGTTTTATTTTTTATTCAGAGTTAGACCTTAATCAGGCAGAACTTATAAAACATGAATATCTTTTCACAAATTCACTCTGTGTCATTAAAGTAAAATTTTGTTTCCAACATTTTATTGGATTCTTTATACCTCATGGGAAATAATTATTTATGTTANATATAATAAGCTCCTAGCTATTCAGTAAGTAATCTATAGGGTTATAATCACTACCAATGAATATAGAACTACCTTACCTTCTATTATCCGTCTTCATTGGTCTACTGAAGACGGATAATATAAGGTATGAGAGTCCTAGCTATTCCTTCACCTTCAGATGGGGCAATGGTGTTGGAGGGTATAGGTTCGGTTGACAAATTTCTGTAAGTGTAAGTTCAAATCCTCTTCGATGTGGCTTTCTATCACCCTCTTGATGCGAAGGTTGGCGCCAAGCGATCTGAGAAACAGTTCCGTTCCATAATCATCGAAGGTGATGCCCCCAGTGAGTCCCAGTCGTAATGACTGGACTGTCGCGAGGCAGCCTGAGTCGGAGTTCTTCACGGAGAAAATGAGTTCGAGTTTGTTGTCTTTGGACAGGCCTGTGTAGTTATCGCTTCCTGTCGCCCCCAAAGCCAGTCTGCAAGTATCGTAATTGTACCTAAAAAAAAAAAAAAAATGTTCAAAAGGAGAGTTTGTTGACCGTAGATATTATTCTAAGATGATTTTAGTTGGGGTTCGGTCGAGGTAGATCCAAAAAAAACACTAATTAAAAAAGTGTATATTTTAAAATAAAGGATTATCTGCCAACGTTTCGGCTTACATTGTAAGCCATCTTCAGGGCTGTAGAAATACAATGTCATGGGAATACAATAATATTTGAAATTAAATCCGGGTTAGATTTCTTGCTGAGATTGTAATTTTTTTTTATTCTATTCCCTTGCATTTATTGTATAAAATTAACGTGGGGTTAAATACCACAACTAATATCAGTATTAAATTACTTCTTATGCATTTGGGATAAACATAGGCAAGCGTTATGTGGCAACTCAAAGCATAGAAAAAATATAGATTTACCGAAGGATTCATAGTTTTCAATGCTCACGGGCCTTTCTGCGCAGATGAATACACTATTAAAATGAACAAAATTGTGTTGTTCCTTCTATGATAAAATGCACAGAATTTATGAGAAATGGTCAGTGAGGGATTCGGTCTGTTGGGAGCTGAAGAAATAAAACTGACTCTAAAGAAAAACTTTTCCTTTTAATTTTCGCAAAGTTCCGGCCTAAATCCCAGGTTTTACAAGGGGTGAAGGGGAGACTCCTTCTATGTACGGTAACTAAATCATGACTGGCAGTCTGACTGAATTTGACTGGCCGAAACGTTGGCAAATGTTAAATAAAAAAAAACTTGTTTAGTTACAAATCAGTTTTGATTCTTCAGCTCCCAAGATCGAATCCCTGACAAATCTCTCCTCATACAGTTCGAAATTGAACTAGTTGCCTAAAAATCACACAATATTTAATGACACTAAGTCCATATCTAAACAACATCCAAAATAATACTATTACTAACTAGTACTGAAATTGTAAAGAAAAGAACACCTGAAGCAATAAACATGAATCAAGCAACCACATAATAATTTTTTAGTAGATCTTTTACCATAATACATTTCTAAATAGATTCATATATCTCCTTATTTGTATGAACATTTATAAAATGAAAATTAAAATTAAAACCTCCCCTCAAGAAAGAAAAGCTATTCACATTAATATCATAAAAATATTTTATTTTTTAATTTTTTAAGTTTTTTACCGATACTGTTTAGTTAAGAATAATAAAAAACACGGTTTATATGTATGCTTTGGTTTTTGAGTGTGCATGTATATGTTAGTATATGCTTATTATATGTATATACACATAAAAGCATATACAGACATACGAATATGCACATACATACATATGTAAATATTAATTTAGTTGTGGTGTATCATCCCACGTAAATTTTAAACAATTAATGTATGGGAATACAATAAAGAAACTATCGGTCCCAGCCAGGACTCGAACCTGGATCTCCTGCTTTCCGGGCCGGTATGCTTCCATTGCACCACCGGTACGAGCTAGATATCTTATTAAATTCCCGGCCCGGAAAGCAGGAGATCCAGGTTCGAGTCTTGGCTAGGACAGATAGATTTTGTTTTGTATTCCCTCACATTAATTGTTTATACATACATATGTTTACACACACACGTGTATGGTGAGTGTGTGTGGAGAACGGTGGTCTGGTGGTTAAGGTACTGGACTCGACCAGGTTCAATGGAACCGGCGGTTACTGAGCCGAAATTCCCAGACTCAATGTTTACAGTGCATAGTGTAAATTTTCTTTCTTTGTTTCTGTTTTGAATGACTTAAGAGTATTCCTGGTGTGCTCCTAGGGAACACTCAACCCGAATAGAGTATTATTCTTCATTGAATGGGAAACACTAAGTCGACTGGAACAGTGTTCTGACTACGCACCTACTCTAGTGTGTCGTGGGTCGAGAATAAATACATCACCAACATGTCTTAGCCCCCTGGGGCTATACGGCCTATTGCGGGACAGGTTCATGTATATACAAAACACAAATAAAATATTTTGGTCGATTTTTTTAAATTTCCTTTAATTTTCTGAACATAGATGATTTTTTTTTTTAATATTCTATAACTGTAAGATTAGAAATTAACAGCTTGAAGCGTTACTGTGGAAATCTAAGAATTCAGTTTTAGTACATATCTTGTAATTTTTAATTAATTATATTTGCAGATAGTGATTTGCTCGTCGAACTTTATGAGGAAGTATTGGTCGGAGAATGTCAAGACTGAATCGAATTATTTATATATTTAAATTTTTAGAGACATACTGGAAAATCCTCTCAAATTTGTACAGATCTCTTTAGGAAGTTAATCACGTCAATATTGTTTGTTTTCCGATAACCTCACTTTCAACCACTTGGGGTCATAGAGGGAGGGGTTATCTACAGATTTCCATCCTTTGCCGCAAATCTATTTAAAGTGGTTGTGTCTTTCAGTATAGATTTAATATTATAATTGTTAAGCAACTCTATCTCCAATATTAACTAAACAAATATATCATTTTTTTTTTTTTGGATAACAAACTAATATAAATTTATGAGCAGTTGTTGACACTGAGTGACTCTAAGATGGGAGGAGGATGTGGAATTTTGGACGACTGCCCTAGCGGCCGAGCCCCCAATAAACCAAATTATCAGAAAAAAAATCATATATTTTTAAACATGTTTATCTCCTTTAGAAAATTCATTACTCTGGCTGTATAAACTACGTCATTTTCAAAGGAATATTTCAATTCTTCAGAAATATCCAGATTGTTTAGCTCTGGTCATGGAATATTAGCTGTGGACATTCACAAATTATATGTCACACTTTGCTGTTGACAACACAAGCAGCACATAAAGGAGGCACACCCCGCTCGAACAAATATCCGTGTGTAAACCTTGTATGGCCAATCCGAAGGCGGGCCAATACCACCTCTTCACGTCTGCTTTATCGCAACGATGTCTTAACTGGGTTCTGTTTTATTTGCAATGCAATTCGTGGTCATTCCTTCCAAAACTTCTACAATCGTTCGTTCCCCACCCATATAACGGGCAAAGACAGTTCACGATGAGTCAGAGGGACGGGAAATATGTCTGTCAAATCATGGGCCTCATTTGCTGCCCCTTCAGCCTACACATTTTCTGGAATACCAGAATGACCCGGCACCCATTTGCCCAGCTAATGCAGATCCCTGAGGTGTGAATGAAGCCTAAGAATAACGCTGTGGTTTGATCCGAGATGTTTTAGCCCCTTCAATGAACTCTGCAAATCGGTACATATCACCACGTTTCTCCAGGAAGCCGAAATAATGAAGTAAAGAGCCCTACTAACAGCATATAGCTCAGCTGTATAATTGCAACATAATGCTGGCAATTTAAATTTATGGGTTCCTCGTCCTTCAAAAAATGCGCAGGCCACTGACAACTCATTTTTAGAGCCGTCAGAATAAATCGTACAGCCATGAGGAACGCAGTTGAGGATACTAAGAGGGAGAGTTGACGCTTCGGGGGGGGGGGGGGGGACATGTCCTTCGGGCTACTACTTCCTCTTGCTGACTATAATTTTCTGCTCAAACGGGAAATTTTAGACTTAATGGAATGGTTTAAAAAGTGCGAGCAGCATTGACTCTTAAAGATCTTGGTCTAAATATTGGTTCAAAAGAAGATTGTGATGGATCCCCTGACAGCTTGCTCAGATACCTGATAGCCAGAATATGTCTCCGTATAAATGAAATCCTGAGATTCCGAGTGGCAGATTACGCCATGAAGTCATCCACGTACAAGTACCCATCGACATACTTTATTTAACACTCTGTAACGCCATTAATAAAAACTGCGAAAAGAGTTGGGCTAAGAGCACAACCCTGAGTAGCTCCATTTAATAAAATAATGGAAATTGAGAGCACAGCACCGACAGCAACCCGGATGTATCGCCAGTCCTTTAAAGATTTAAATATATAATGCCTCCAGCAGTTCTCAAACGTCTTAATTATATAGAAGAAACGCCCGCCATTTACTGCTTATTTGCACATGCATTCAAAATTTAGGCTTCAACCTTCGCAAATTGGTCAATAGTTAAGCGTCTTCGTCGGAAGCTGCACTGTATATATGTCAGTAAATTAGCTTTAGACTTCGAAAAACAGGTAGTAAGAGATATATACCTGTAGATGCTGGTAAACCACTTGTCTCTGCCATTTTTATTGATCGGAATAACCGTCGCTTCAGACCGAAGAGATGGGAAAGATCCATTTTCAAAGAAGCCGTTACAGTCGGAGGAGATGTAGCTTGGAATATGCGATAGGAGTTGACTCTTACCTGAAGTCGGATGTGGCGACAGAGCTTGACAGAACGCTTGCCTGACCCCTGTACTCCAGAACATCAGCGTCAGGCGGTCTTCGGATGGTCCCAAGAGGTCCTGCCTTCCCTTTGCTGCAATTAAGGTAACAATCTTCTTTGAAGAAGACTATCATCTGTGTCCAGTCGTAGTTGAAGGGAGTGAGGGGGGCGGAAGAGTTGGCAACGTCTGACGAGAGGGCTAAGACTGCCTCGTCGTAGATATCCTCAATCGCCCAGCCCATAGCCAGGCTCGGCGCACACAAAGCTAGCAGCAGGTACCTGTACATCTTGAAGTGCCTTCTTCTCTGTGGATCTGTCATTTATACCCCAGCATATACATTTTGTCGCATAAGCACTTACAATTATCAATTATTATTATCTCTCAATTAAGAGATGTTCTTATCGTTCTAGATAGGACTTTGGCACAGGATGTTACATTTATATTTCTTTTCCTCTTTACATATCGATTTTGATGAGGTTTAATTATACTACCATGTACTTTATTTGTTGTTATTATCAATGATATTTATTTAGCATTACTTTCCTCATTTTGAAGATATAAATATAATGCATATATGACAAGGTAAAGAGCTCTAAATGTAGCTATCCCGCTACAGCAACGGTTAGTAGTTTGTACTGATTCGTTGCCGTCAATTCTTAGTAGAAAGAACTTATTCACCTAACATACTATAATAAATACTATTCTATATAATATCCAAAATTTGTACCGACTTATATCCAAAATTAATATCGACTTACCGATATTACGGATAAAAGTTACATTCCTCTGGACACCTAGCCATTGTGGAGTACAGGGAAATGAGAAGGCTGACTATGAAGCTAAGTAGGCTTCGCAATGTTGCAATAATTGTAATTCCGTTACTCCACAAGACATAATGTCATTTGTTAAATAAATAGTAATAGGTAAATGAGAGGATCAATGGTCTAATGTAAGAGAAAACAAACTTCGAGAAATCAAGAACACTGTGTGTCTATGGAATTCATCTGTCAGAAAGCATAGACGCGAAGAAGTAATTTTGTCTAGACTGAGAATACGGCAAACTCATCTTATAGGGACATCTTATGGCGAAAAAACCTTCTCCGATTTGCGAAGATTGTCAGGTTCCCCTCTCGGTAAAGCATATTTTAACTGATAATGCATAATAATGCGTAAAGTATGCAGATAAAAGACAACAATTTAACCTCCCATCAAGCTTCACATACAATATACCGTCTAATAAATTTTCTTAAAGATACTCTTTTATACAACCAGATCTAACCTCAGTAATTAGAACTTATCAAAGTAATTATTTAATGAATAAATAATAATTAACTCTTAATGAGTAAAAATAGTGGGGAAGGTGGGGAATGGGGCGGATGGGGGTTCTGCCTTTGGGTCGTGGCGGCTTGCGGCGCCGGTTTTAACCTCTTTTATTACAGACGACCTGAAGGGTTTAGTCGGCCTGGTCCACCGTGCACACCCTCGTTCACAGGCCAGGTATTTCACTAAAGACTTATCAAGATGGCCTTGATATGAGCTTGTAGTCAATTACGAAGGTCGAATTCGGTGTCGTTGGTTGTTTCGTACTGGGGCTCTCCGTTTGTGTCTCCTTCTTCATAGCTGCATCCCAATCGCGTTCTGGAACACGATCTAGAGATAATAGATTATGTTTTTGATTTTGTTTTTTGCTCTTTTCTTTCGCAATATTTTCATCGATTCCCCATATAAATTGGCCAAGTGGTTGGGATGCCAAAAAAAAAAAATGAATAAAAGTTCTGTTTGGATGAATACTTG
Source organism: Oncopeltus fasciatus (assembly GCA_000696205.2). Lineage (NCBI taxonomy): Eukaryota > Metazoa > Arthropoda > Insecta > Hemiptera > Lygaeidae > Oncopeltus > Oncopeltus fasciatus. Next base: position 23,859 of record KZ807937.1, read on the forward strand.
TTTTTGGATTCGGCATTTTCAAGCTCTTGTTTTTGATTGGGTGATTTTTAACGTACTCTTTTTGTTCACTTCCAAAATTAAGTAAAGTTAATTATATAGGTTATATAGGAAGACTATAAACGATTTTCAATGTGTAGTAAATTTAGTATCTAGAATGATTTTGATTAGGATGAATGTTATGTATTTTTATAGATTTTCTATCAATAATATCATCCTTCTCCAAAAATATACGTATTTACAGAATGTAATAAATAAATAAAAGTTTATAATAAAAAAATATATATACGTATTTCACCCTTAACGTACTCTTGTTGGGAAAAAAAAGTTGGATTTAATACGGCCGAATTTGTTTCTTTTATAAGCAAATTGTTTATCCCAAACCATCCTTTTATAGCTATTGAGGTTTTCTCATTCCTGATTCTGTGAATTTTTTTTTTTTCATAATTATGTCCTATACTATCGGACACTGGAAATTTTAGTTTTTCCAATAAACCTTACATATGTATGAGTATTCAGGCCGATAGGGTATTCAGAAATTGAAATACTGACTATCAGACCCAAGCCANTAAAATAAAAGTATAAAATGTATTTAAATACCATACAAATATATAACACAGGAATATTGCGAATTACCAAGTTTCCTATGTATGAGAGATGGAGGCGATCACTGTTTATATATGTAAGAAAGGGAGGCCGGACAGTTATGGTGAAATGCGCTAATGACGCATTGGTCAAAAGGGCAATTTAAAATACACTATTTATATGGCAATGTAGCCATTGAAAAATTACTGACAATTTAACCTCCAGCCGTCAGTACATACAAGAAGAGTAATATTTGTTACAAGCAATTAGAATAAACGTTAGTAAATCTTGAGAGCAGGCACAGCTGCGAGGTGTTGAAGAGGTCGAGGGATGGCGACTTTGCCCTTTGATCTCCACCACCAATGATTATGGGGGCGAAAAGAAAAATCAGCGCAGGATACGCTAAATTAAAATGTTCGCACTCGCGGATAAATCACAGCACATTAAAAAATAAATGTCTTTACTCACGTTACCGGTGAAGTCATTACTGGTCTTAATAAAGTTTTTTTTCTAGTTTTTCTCCCTTGACCAGGAAGGTGTTAACGTCTGGATGCAGCTCACACTCCTGTGTCAAGCCAATGAGAGAAAGAGAAGCGGACAGGGAGGCATAAATGGCTGAAACTTAAAAAAAAAAAAGGTTTGTTAAATGAGCGGCTACACCCTTTCCGTTCAGCAGCGAGCTCCTGACTGTCTTATCTGCCGCAACCTGCCCTTAGGTTCTCCATACCCTCTCTCTCGGGCCCGCGACGAACTATCCATCACTCCAGCGAGCACAATCTGGCGGAAGCTATGCACACAAATCACGGTTCGCGGAAGATTAGCGTCACAACACTAACATTAGATATTACAATGTTTATACTAGTAAACATTAATAAAACAGACATACATGTGGCCTGCACAATCAGTGTGTGTGTTCGTATGAATCAACTCTCTAATGGCCATAATTTTTATTATTTTAGTTCTGCGCAATTTAATTGTTATGGGCTATGGGCCAATAATAAATAAAGGGTGAATAGGCGTGCCACTTTTATAACTTCTTGAAAAGGGCGAGGTAGGCCTCTTCTTAAGTAAGGAAACTAATGAAAGCTAATTGGCCCCGTTCCGTACAGGTCTGATCCCGTTGTCACATGCTTCCCTAGTTTTAAATATTACTCCTTCCTTAAAAATATTCTGTTCCAGCACAGGTTTGACTGAAGGGGAGGATTAGCACCTTATGGGGTCGTAGTAGCTTTTTACGGATGGAAAATGCAGGCTGTAATCCCTGTACCTGCGAAGATCTTTTCTATCATTTGTTATAAAACCTTTTAACGCAGGTCGCCTTATCCGCAATCTAACATTGGGAATGGTAAGCTTGGTGATCGCCAGCTGATATATCTGCTTCCGCAGGTCCATAAGGCACCTCCGAAGATCTTTGTTTGTTGGCACCCAACGCGAATCCTTGCTCACCAGGTAAAACAGATTTTGTCCATTCCGTTCCCCATGTAGTGCCTTGCCGACGCGTGGTCCCTAATCCGGTTGATCCAATTATTCGATGCAGCCGAATTTCTTCCTAAAGACCGTATCAATTTCCCTCGTCAAATCCTCAGCTGCAATGTGCAAGAGCGTAGTCCTTGGGTAGCGTGAATACATCCTTGTAACTGGTCCGGATGGTCAATTGGGATTAGGTTGGTAGACCAGCTTGTGGAATAGAGCACTGTTTTTTTATTGTTAGATTCTTAACCCGCTCGTCCGTGATCTCCTTTATATGGTGCCAATCAGTTGAAGTTGATTATCTTTGGTTTTCCTTTTAGTTCCTTATTAATACGGTATATCCTACTAGTTATTTCATAAGGACCTTCCCAAGAACTCTGGAGTTTGGAAAAGTACCCCCGACCACTTCGAAGATTATGTAGCTAAGTTTCCTGGTTGGAAACCTTCCTTTTTGACCTTGATGTCGTATTGTTCCTTCATTCTGTCATTAGCCTCTAGGATGTTGGTGCGAACCTTCTATTGAATGCCGTCCATCCTTTTTTGTAGATTAGTGACTTAGTCATCCCCTATGACATTCTCGTCGGGCAGTAATACAAAATTTCAAATCACAAGGCAGGTGAAGTTACTAACTGAACAACACATTGGCTGGTCTCTTTGTCAGAACTGCGATAGGTCCCAGTCTTGTTGGTGTTCGGAGACAACATTCGACAAGTATCGACCAATGATCCTGCCTTCTACTAAATCCATAGGATAAGAACTTTGGGTAAAGTATTTGTATTTTTTCGGATATGGCTTGACCGAACACCAACTAAAATTATCTAATATTTAACGGATTAGTGTTTTCTGTTATTTTGTAATACAAAAAAAATATAATAATTTATTCTTTAGGGCATTCGAATTATCCAAGACCTTTTTTTTCAAAAATACGAAAATTATTTTATAGGATAGTAGAATTTTCAATAAACCTAATTACTAGGGCTGTCGAATTTTCAATAAACTTATTTTCTAGGGCATTCGAATTTTCAACGAACTTATTTACTAGGTTAGTAGAATTTTCATAAAACTTATTTTTTAAAACATTAAACTTATTTTTTAAAGTAACTGAACTTTCTAATAATTTATTTTTAAAGTAGATAATTTAATTAATTATGTTTAAAAAAAATCGTTTTAGGATCTTCACCCGTGTCTGTTAGAGCTTGAAAAAGACATTGTTCCTGTACTGATTTCAATCTAGAATTATTCAGATCGCGCTCCTCCAACTCTTTTTTAAAAATTTTTACTTTTAGATCCTTTAGCTTAAGAGTCATTTTATTTTACAAACTATAGCCCTCAAAAGCGACAAAATAACAACCCCACACCTGACACAAAATCGTTATGGATTACGGGTCAATATTATAATATTACTAATCATAATATATTATGATATTATGAACAAAGATAAATTGAATTGAATTTATTATGATAAATAAGTACTTCTACTAAATACTGATAACAATTGAACCTACTGCCCATACTAACTAAAAAAATAGAAAAGATAATTTATTTACAGATAATTAATAAATATACAAATAGATTAAATGTGTTTATTCATAAAGAGGTCTCAATACAACTTGCACAATTATCTGCACTGACTAATTACTATCATTTATGATCTCACTGTCACTAGTATCGTAAAGTCTACGGCTAGCCTGAATTGCATTCATTTCACGAATAATTAATAGACGTTACTTTAATTATAAATAATAAACATAAATATTTACAACTCCTTATCGCTAAGCANGGGTGGGTGTGTGTGCGTGACCGTGTGTTTTTGTGTGTGTGTGTGCGGGCGTGTTTTAATGTTTATGAATGGTGAAGTGACAGAGTGCTGAAGTGATGTTGAGGGCTGAACGGTTTCGGACAGCCCGGCTGCAGAGGGTGAAACGGTAGAGAAAAGTGAGTTATTAATAAGTGATGAAGATCTACTTGAGGTGATTTTGGTCAATATATTTATAAAGAGGTCTCAATACAACTTTGGCATTTTGGTTTAGAGACTTACAAAAGTACTTTTGTGACAAGTTGTTTGTTTGTTTTCGGGGGAGAAAATTTGTGAGCCTCCCGCTGAGTGAGGGTTCTTGACTCTAATGGCTATTTTTTTATTATTGTGAATTGCATTCATTTCACGAATAATTAATAGACGTTACTTTAATTATAAATAATAAACATAAATATTTACAACTCCTTATCGCTAAGCAGAGGGCTGAGAATATATATCTCAAACAGCTAGCTGGCTAAAAGGCAGAGGGAGTCGCCCCTGCCCAGACTCGATAACTCTCGCTACAAAAAAAAAAAAAAAACCAAAAAAAAACTGAGTTTTCACTCGCTTGCTGTAGCGTAATTTTTCAATGGTTTTCCTCAGAAACTCGTCACAATCTTCTTCAGACTGGCTACATCTTCAACTGTGACCAGTTTGTGGAGAGAAGAACAATTCAAATCACTTGAAAAGAAAAAATTGCAGATAGCTAATAATGCACATCTCTGAATAATGACTGCAGTTGAACACCAAGACAAAGTATTGATTTTTTTCTTTTAAAAAAAAATATCGCATCTTCATTAATTGCTTGATTTATTTGCTGTAAATCTAATCAAATTAACTGTGTGTGTGAGAGTGTGTGTGTGTATACTGTGTGTATTACAGTTTAGATTCACTATTTAAAGTGTTGATAGAATTTTTCGTTAAAATTAACTGAGCGAAAATATATTTTTATATATAACAAAACTAACATAAATTTCTGAGCCGTTGACGACACTGAATGAATTTGAGATGGGAGTTGACTCTTACCTGAAGTCGGATGTGGCGACAATGCTTAAGAGAACGCTTGCCTGTCCCCATAATTGCACTACATCTGAGCCATGTGGCCTTTGGATTGTCCTAAGAGGCCCAACTTTTCCTCCGCTGCAATTAAGGTAAGAATCCTCCTTGATGGAGGCTATCTTCTGCGTCCAGTCGTATTTGAAGGGAGTGAGGGGAGCTGATGAAGAATTGGTAACATTTGACGAGAGGGCTATGACTGCCTCGTCGTAGATATCCTCAATCGCCCAGCCCATAGCCAGGCTCGGCGCACACAAAGCTAGCAGCAGGTAACTGTACATCTTGAAGTGCCTTCCACCTCTGAAACGCCTTCCACTGTGAGGATTGTCATGTCTACCCTAGTATTTACATTGTGCCGCATAAGCTCTACCATTCATCAATCATTTTTATTACGGAAATACAAGATATTCTTATCGTTCTAGACAAATATTAGAAATTTGCCACAGGAATAAAAAATTATAATCCTCCTAATCTTGCCAAATCGAACGGCTTACAATTCTTAATGAGGTTAATCCATAAAATCCACTACCTTAATTGGTACAAATCTCAATTACTTCTCCTATAATTTCATTCCGTATTATTTTGAAGTTATAAATGAAACTCCTATCAGCCAAAGTAAAGAGCTCTGCAAACATTCTATTGGATTTGGTAGTTACAAGCTCAACGGTGTTCATGCACCCGCATACAAACCACCCGTTTTCCTTGATACAATAAATAGATTTTCGACAATCTAATGTTCTAAAAGAATATATTTGATGCATTTTTCGATATTGTCTATTATTAATATCATCCCCCCACTTCTTATTTCAACTATAAACGAACTCCTCTAAATGCTTCTGGAAAGAACTGCCAGATCGAATTTGGTTTCTTTATTAGCGAATTGTGAAGAAATGTAGACCTTGGTCAAAAACTCTCCATTTTAACAAAATTAACTTTTTGTTTCAAAAGCTATGTACGAATTTTGATTAAAAAAAACAACCAAGTACAGCTTCTAAGCCGAAAAAACTAGAGTATAAAGATAATAGACTTCTCTGTGTGAAATTTTATTAGTCTAAACTAAACATTACGACCAATAAATTTAAAAAAAAAAAAACTTTTGGTACTCGCATTTGACATTACAGGTAATCCCTACTACATTCTTCTCACATTTAAAAGCAACTTGTAGGATTTTGTTAAGAAAAAACAACTAATTGCGGCTGCTTGGTCATAAAACGTTTATGGTTCAGGCAAACCCCTCCCCCCTTTTCTAATATCATATTTTGCTGCGTAGTTCCTAAAATATTTATTTTATTAATAACCAAACCCGTATTGGCTCTCAGTACTCTAAACGATATATTGCGTTCTCTACATCAAAAGAACGTTCTATTCCCAATTGACATTGTATGTAAACTTCCACTTCAACATAGATAACGTAGCATTTCTATTTACATTTAAGAGGTATATGATGCATTTTATTAAGAGAAGCAGGAAATTTTGGCCTATAGAGCATTGACAAACGCACTCACGCACACCGATATTTAAGTTACTAGCATTTTTGGTATTATCTAGTAAATAGGGTCTGATAAAAAAAAATCGAAAAATGTTCAAAAATTCCCGCAGTGTAGCTACAGGACTATGCTTCTAATTAACTTGATGAATATTATTCTTTTGCATAGGAAGTACAGAGGAATGTCAGGGACACCCCTCTTCTGAAAGTCTAGTAACGAAATTCTGTATTAAATTTTCATTTTTCAAACGATTTTGGCGGTAAGCTGATAACAGGAAGAATTCAATAAAATATTAAATTTTATAACAGGAAGGAATTAAAAAAAACACATTTTTAAAATTGTATTTTTTGAATCTACTTTGATAGAACTCCAACAAAAAACATCTACTAATAATTTTACGGTTAAAAATTCTCTAATTGAAAGAAGTTTTTATTTTAACCAAAGTTTTGGCCTAAAGTTCACCAAAACTAAAAACAGTTTTAAAACCAGCATGCTCAATTCTATAGAAAACAGCTAAAAAATCTGAAGTTGAGTTTCAAATTGTTCCCAAATGTAACCAATAGGTTATGATGTCGTCACTGTTTATGTTCAAGAAGTGTGAAGACCTGTTGACCAGGAATTAAAATATAACATTCATTTCAGAAAATAAGTAAGAATTTAATTTCCTGTGTTGGGTTGGCTCCCTTACTTTATGATCTTTATCGGTTATAATCAGAATAATATTCAATATCAGTAAAAATAACAATACAGCATCATATATAAATAAAAAAAATTAGTACTAATACTAATAACTTTTAATATTATTTTTTCTAATTAATATATTTATGTGAAACGGTAGAGAAAAG
>KZ807937.1:31143-44642 GCA_000696205.2 Oncopeltus fasciatus
AATACTTTTATGTATCATTTAAATTTAATTAATTTAATACGTATTTATGTAAAATGAACTTTACTTAAATTGATTTTCTTTAATATTTTGTACAAAGTCACCAAATTATGTAAATATATTCGATTGAGCCTAACGGTTCGAAGGGGTTTTCTTCTATTCTCCCAGTCAAGAATGGGGCCACCATTCACTAAGAATTCTCGCCTTTCGGGTAATAGTTTATAATTAATGACACAAGAAAAATCTGCCAACTTCACGCAGCTCCTCCGCTACCGAATAGTGTACATTGCATTCCCTTTAAGTTTCATTACAGCTTATTGGATGTAACAAGCTTAGGAAGCGGGATTCTCAATATCAGAAAAAACGGCGAAAAAGATTTCAACTCAATGAAGTAAACTCTCGCATATGTCGTTATGACTCCGTCCAGCCTCTCAACCCCCTCCCCGCAAACTTTTCGATGACGAAAGTCGGCAGGCCTAATAGCCTCAGTAATGTCACTTCAGACCTAATGTCCGTATTAAAAATGCCACGTAAACTTTAGATCCTCGTTAAAATGACGTTAAAATTGTAAATTTCCTCACGTTCTTGTGATTCCAACAACATTTTTTTCCCCGTTCTTTAATCCCCTTTTTTTTTTTGGCAAGTATAAGTGAATTAGTTCATTTCACTGTTTGCTAAAAATTAATTAATCCCTTGATTAGGGGTTGAAACAAAACTTCTCAATTCAGTTAAAATAATTTGGTGTTGTTCATTGTTTTATAAAGTTTTCAGAAAAAAATTATCACATGACATTGGTAATTACGTATTGTTTAATGACAAAGGCTTTCAGTTTGGTGCATCAGTAAAAACTAGCCACACCGAAATGTGAAGGGGTAAGACTGGGAAAAGAAGATTTATATTTGGGACAATACTCATCACATGGCTTTCAGTACTAGAAGTACTAGAATCTCAAGGGGGACAAAGTGTGATTGTTCATCCCACGTGTGGAAGNCACGTTCTTGTGATTCCAACAACATTTTTTTTCCCCATTCTTTAATCCCCCTTTTTTTTTTTGGCAAGTATAAGTGAATTAGTTCATTTCACTGTATGCTAAAATTAATTAATCCCATGATTAGGGGTAGAAATAAACCTTCTCAATTCAGTTAAAAATAATTTGATATTGTTCATTGTGTTATAAAGTTTTCAGAAATAAATTATCAATGCCATTGGTAATTACGTATTGTTTTACGAAAAGGCTTTCAGTTTGGTTTTTTTTTTTTGGTTTTTTTTTCTTGCCTCTATTTTTATATTTTACATCTATCGCGGTACGCTAGCTGTGCCAGTGTACCGAATTTAGGCAAGTACCTAATGCTATTTTCTTATATTCTAAGGTGTTTACATGTATAAGGTTAAATTAGTTTATTTTTACATTTTAGGAGGTTAAGGGGGCCTCATTGTTAGGTTCAGTTTGGTTTTTTTTTTTTTTTGCCTCTATTTTAATATTTTTACAATTATCGCGGTACGCTGGCTGAGCCAGTGTACCGGATTTAGGCAAGTACCTAATGCAATTTCTTATATTCTAAGGTGTTTACAGGAATGTGGTTATTTATTTATTTTTTACATTTTAGGAGGGTGAGGGGCCCTCATTGTTATTCAGTTTGGTACATCGGTAAAAAGTAGCCTCACCAAAATGTGAAGGGGTAAGACTGGGAAAAGAAGATTTATATTTGGGACAATACTCATCACATGGCTGCTATCGGTAAAGTACTAGAATCTCAAGGGGGACAAAGTGTGATTGTTCATCCCACGTGTGGAAGACTAACAGTAGACGCTCTATCTCAAGTGGCTACAATGCATGGGTAGAGGTATCATGCTGGTGACAGAGACTGTCTGTAGTATCCGTGTCGATTGAAGCGCCATCTAGTAAGCAATGGCTTAATTTGAAGTATTTGCTGCACTATGACGAGTATATATATAGATATTGTGTGTGTGTGTGTGTGTGTGTGTGATTGTAAGTAAGTATTGCATTATAATTATGTTTACTTTTTCTTTATAGTTATTTGTTTTTCGTTGCTTCAAGAAAACATCTATAGTGAGGCTTTGTGAATGCCCTATTTATTATATAAGGTATTCCTAAAGGTTTCGTAATTTACCATTATATTTTTTAAATACATTAGAATATGTGAAATGCATATATTTTTCATTCCATAATAAGCTCCTCTTCATTCCTTCACCTTCAGATGGGGCACTGGTGTTGGAGGGTGTAGGTTCGGTTGACAAAGTTTTGTAAGTGTAGGTTCAAATCCTCTTGGATGTGGCCTTCGATTAGCCTCTTCAGTATTGTGTAGTCGTCAAAATTCGGTGCGAGAACTTTCATCCCCAAGATATCATCGTCGAAGGTGATGCCCTCAGTGAGTCCCAGTCGTAAGGATTGGACTGTCGCGAGGCAGCCTGAGTCGGAGTTCTTCACGGAGAAAATGAGTTCGAGTTTGTTGTCTTTGAACAAGCCTGAGTAGTGTTCGCTTCCTGATATCGCTATCTTAAGCTCACATCTAGAGTAGTTAAACCTAAAAAATAAAAATAATAAATCCATAACAATTAATAGACTCCAAGGGCATATGGTTACGACATTTAGCTGAGAAATCAGTTTAACTCATACCACAGAAAAAAGGGCATTCACTGAAAGATTCATAGTTTTCAATAGTCTCACATGCCACTTTTATGTAAATGAATACGCTATTAAGATAAATAAACATTGTGGCTCCTTCTCTGATAAACTACTCATAAATTAGTATAACTATGCCATTATCTAAAACCATTGACAAATCTACACTAATATGTTGTGGTCAATCTTAAGTCCTAAATTGATTTAGATGAATTAAGACGGACCGCAATATAATTAGTGCAGATATAGCAAGAGTAATGAGTGAGAAATGAGTTCATTTTGTACTTCTCAAATATTTTCCGTCCGTAGAATCTAATGAAAAACTAGTCTACTAAACAAGGAAAACGATTAAATATTCAAGTTTCATCTCGTACCGTCACTATGTGATTTTCATTATTATATATTAATTATTAATGAAAAAGCATAAGTGATTTACATGTCTCTTTCTTCATTCATATAATTGAAAATCGAGTAAATTGTAAGGCCCCGAAAACCATAGCGCATTATATAACACATTTAAGAATAAATTGTGTTATCTCCTAATGATATGTGAGTTTGCAACTTTTACTTTAGCAGGAAAAAAAAATGTATGTAATAATGTCAAACTCCCATTGGTATTCCCATTTGTACCATTACAACATTCTTTAAAAATTTCTTCGAATACATCGTCATATGCTCGAAGGAGCTGACATTGTCTAGCTATTTATAGACTCTATAAAGATATAAGTCTATAAAGACTTATTTACTTATTATTTTCATTTATAAATATTAATTTAGTTGTTGTTTATTATCCCACGTAAATTTTAGCAGGAGATCTAGGTTCGTGTCCTGGCTGGGACAGATAGATTTTTAATTATATTCCCTCCCATTAATTGTTTAAAATTTACGTGAGATAATAAACCACAACCAAATTAATATTTATAAACTGACTAATATTTCATTTTTAAATTTTTTCCTACTTACAGAGATTCATAACCATTAAAACCCTCACAAGTTTCAAAAAGGAGCGCATATTGAAAATAATAATTGTTTGAAATATACTTCATGAAATTATTAAATATAAAAATGGTAAATCACTTAATATTCCATAGTCCTTGAGTTTGCTAAGAATGCTTTTATAGTAGAAACATCGTTATATTATCTGCAAACAGTCTTACTGTCCATATTTCTCGTTTAAGATATTTAGAGAACAAATGTAAAATTTAAAAATGTGCTAGAGCAATATATTTGAATTGCTATGAATGATAAATAAATAAAAGAAGATAAAGATAAATTAGATCCACCTTTTTTTAATATCATCTTCTTGAATATCCGGTTTTCTGATGTTAATAATAATGGCAAAATGTACACTTTTAAAAATTGTTAGCGCTGTAAAAACCAGAGCGACCGAGGCGGTCTTAACGTTATTTATTACATTCTTGAATATATTCTGGGACATGAATTTTTCTCAATACTTTCTCTATTCTGAATATTATAAAACGTTCTAATATATATTCTAAAAATGAATGCAAAAAAATTACTGCATAATTTCAGTAATTAAGAAACGCATCCATTTCTTTAAATGCTTTACAGTATTTGTAGTTTAGTGGCCACCAATATTTGATCACTAAACTACAAATACTGTAAAGCATTGAAAATTTTTCAAATGTCTCGTCATACTTATTTATCGCTTAATTTATTTGTAGGAAATCTGATAAAGTAGCTGGGTATTTCAGTTTAGATTCGATATTCAAATTGTTCAACGACTATTTCTGCAAAACTATCTGAGCGAAAATGTCATTTTTATGGATAACAAAACTTTTTTCTTATAATTATAAAAAATCTTTATTGTATTCTGCTGATAAAACATCTAGTAATTTGATGGCTTAGTATAATATACACGTATTAAAATAGTAAAATAAAAATAAATTAAATGTCACTTTTCAGGAAGAAGGCGCTCATTGACCCCACTTCCGATATTTTAAGGCGTCAAGCCCAAAGAGGTCGCAAAGCCGTCTTCGTTTTAGTCGTCGGGGAGGGTTGTAAGGTTTAGAGTCCGGCTACAGAAATTAGACATATAGATTAGGGGAAGAGCGCGAAGCGGATGGAGATATGGTCTTGGACTAAAGAAATATTAAAGCCGTGAAGGGTAGAGTAGGAAACATATTATTGTGCAAGAACGTATTCTTAAGACTTTGGATTGAAAGGATTGTATGGATGTTGGAAGGTTTAAGGCACTTCGAAGTTTTGCTTTGTTTGTCCAGTTCGGTCGTAGAAATACCTAGTACAGTGTCAATTTATTCTCAATTGTGAGTAGGGAACGCCTGCTTAATAGTCAGTATAAGAGTCCTTAGTGTCTGTTGAGATCTTTTCGCTTGATGTTAATCTGTTCGCCCCAGTTAAATCGAGAGTCAAAATGAAACCCAAGGTAAAGGGTTGAATCAAAGAGAGTTATAGGGATGATTTAGGTAAAATTATTTAGAGAAACTTTATTTTTTTCTGAAAATTTACCTGTACGCACTTTGACTCGTTTATTAATTTTTTTTTATTAATTTTTTTTTTCATTTGTTGCACCACTGCCAAATAGCACCTGGTTTTGTAAAATATTAGAAGCAGTCTTGGAACCAGGATGAGAAAAAAGGATTACTTTTTCATTAGCAAAGAGGACCAGGAGAGTTTTAGGAATGGTGGGAATGACAGCAGTGTACAGGATGAAAAGGATAAGTCAGAAAACGCTGCTCTGTAGAACGCCCGCTTTCAAAAGGATGATGGTAAGAGTAATCAGATCCTCACCGGGTTCTAAAGAAACAATTGGAAAAGTAACCGTTGTAGTTTAGAAGGTTAATAAATGTTGCTTGGTAATATTCGCTTGAGCTTACACATTAATCCATCATTCCATACTCGATCAAAAGCTTGAGCTACGTCTAATAATGTACCAGGACAGTATTATTTTTTCTCAAGGGAAGAGGAAATTAAATCTGCAAGAAACAACTGATGAAGAGAAAAAGATGAGTTCGGTAGCAAACCTGATGGTTTGGGATGATATTTAATGAATTTAGGTTTGGGGAAGTGGATAATTTCAGAAAATTTTCAAAGGAGTGTAATGTGGGTTGTTCGAAGGATGTAATCATAGAAGTAGGTCAGGAAAACTATTGCTTTTACGGAGATTAGGAAGTATTAGCCCAGTGATTAAGTCATAGACTGGTGCTTTGCGCTTTGGCAGATGGTTAATAATATACTTGACCTTAGAAGAGGTTACTACCTTAATCGGAAAAAACATTGGTATGGTGTGTCCAGTAAATCCTCAACCTCTGTGCTATTGGACAAATTATCAAGATCTGGATATGGAGTAAATATTTTATTGAGGTAGATTATAGAACTAACATAAATTTGGGAGTATGCAATAAAGATGGGAGTTGACTCTTACCTGAAGTCGGATGTGGCGACAGAGCTTGACAAAACGCTTGCCTCACCCCTGTACTCCAGAACATCAGCGTCAGGCAGTCTTCGGATGGTCCCAAGAGGTCCTGCCTTCCCTTCGCTGCAATGAAGGTAGCAATCCTCTTTGAAAAAGATGTATATCCTCTGTGTCCAGTCGTAGTTGAAGGGAGTGAGGGGGGCGGAAGAGTTGGCAATATCTGACGACAGGGCTATGACTGCCTCGTCGTAGATATCCTCAATCGCCCAGCCCATAGCCAGGCTCGGCGCACACAAAGCTAGCAGCAGGTACCTGTACATCTTGAAGTGCCTTCTCCTCTGAGGATCTGTCATTTATACCCCAGCATATACATTGTGTCGCATAAGCACTTACAATTATCAATTATTATTATCACTCAATTAAGAGATGTTCTTATCGTTCTAGATAATAGGACTTTGGCATAGGTTCATTCTTCGTCTACCACTTGCCATGTCGAATAATTAAAATGTCATTAGTGTTTTATCTGTATTATCTTCTTCCATTTACTATACACCTGAATGAATTGTGTCACTGTGATATCTGCACTTTTAAAAAATATAATAATACATCATTCAAGAGCAAAGCTCTTAATTGATTTGGTCGGGTCCAATCAATCTATCTTAAGACCTTGAAGACATGATCATTTAAAATGACCCCCGCCAACAAGGTTCTTCAAATTCTGAGGGAATGCGGTTTATGTTCTTCCGACCCTACCTATACTCTCATTCTCTCTCTCTCTCTCTTTCTCTCTCTCTCTCTCTGTCTGTGTGTGTGTGTGTACAAAATAATTTATGGATACACTCCTAACCAGAATCACGCATAAAATGCACTGACAATTTTTTAATTGTCTTGTTCATGGTACTATTTTTGTAATCAAAATAAAGAAATAACTTTCTGAGAAAACCTGCTAATAAATTAATAAAAAAAGGGCGAATACATATGTTAGAGGATAGTGATTTTTGTAGAAACGCAACGTAAATCCATATGTACTTAAAATTATTATTCGTTTTATTAATAATTAAGGTTAGTTGAATCACATCCCACTTATTTTACGATACAAAACCAACATAGGCGAATAGTGGACTTCCATGCCCACGAAGATACCAGATAACACCTGCTACGTTGTTGGGGCGTCTCTGCGTTTAGGGATCTGGGATTTACTTATCCGCAGAAAATCCATTCGCTGCAGAACATGCCGAATGTCGGAAAGTGCTATCTCGGAGTTGGGTTTACGGCGGGGCTAACACCCCAGGGAAGTCCGACTTAATTAATTTGCGGGATATCTACGCCAGTTAAACACGGCCGTCCAATCCTGCGTTATCGTCCTTACCCACTCGCAAAGTCATTTTCATTCTATGCCATCTCACTCTGACACTCTGCTTCATTCAAAATAAATAACCCTTAGATTAAGGCTGTGTAAATAACTCATCGATGTGGTCATCTCTTTCAGCTCATTCAATTATTCTGTTTGGTTCTATATATCTCTCTCTGTTTCCTAGTCTGTGCAATAAAGCACAGGGAATAAACCCTTGTAGAAATACTTTTATTTGTCTGTGTATAAATTCTTACATCCCTACTGGCTAATTCAAAAATATGTAATGCATTGATTAACGGTACTAATAATTAAATAGCTCAATCTAATACGGAATAAGTTGACTTTAATCTCCCAGGAGGTTCTGCTCTTAATTATCACATCAGAAATCTGGGGATTGAAGAGGAATCAACTATGGATTATGCTTAGTGGAAGAAGAAGGAGGACCTTTACAATGGCATCTAAGAGCTCAGTCCTACGACTGATTTCATTAACAACTTCAGAAGGCTACTAGTAACGCCCCGGATGTACCAGCAGGGGCTGCTCTCGAAGACTTCTTGTGCGTCGATACGGTTTCTTGGAGATGGCAGTTCTAGGAGTGTGTCACGATACACCTGAAAGGTTGTGATGATCAATAGCGCTCTTCAAATTACCCCTACATGTAATAATAATTCATTTATGGTATTAAATGGTAATACCAGTCAATATGCTCTGTAATTATGTAATTGATCCATAGGTAAAAAGTAACTTTCTTCGAACTAAATTTCTGAAAAATAGAAAAAATAAAAAAATGTTGTTTTATTCAAATAATTCATGAGAGGGAACAGAATAAAAAATCTATCTGTCCTCGCCAGGAATCGAACCTGGATCTCCTGCTATCCGGGCCTGGTATGCTGACCGTTACAACACAAGGACCAGCTAGATATCTCACTCAATTCCCTCTTCACTAGCGAGAGCCTAACTTACGAGAAAGACGAGAACTTCGTCTTAAACTCGAAGTAGCTGACATTGTCACACATTTTGTCGGCTCTCGTCATTTACTTTATTAAATTTTAATTTTTAAATATTTTTATTTTGGTTGTGGTTTTTTTAGTGCTTCTAGAGGCTGGCTTTACTATTGTTGATTGTGAATGTATAGACACCCTTGCAGGGCTTCACAAAATCGCAACAGAGAGTTTTTAGACCATGCGGTTTTCGGCTTTAAACCTTAATGAAACCACACCTCTGATCAGTACCATACATTAATATAGATAAATTTTAAGAATTATCAAAATTACGTTTATTAATTCTGGAAAATATTTGGAGACGCCTAAAGAAGATTTCTGCTGGCGGGAATAGTTCTTATTTTATTTTCGGATTCTACTGGTCTAATTTTACTCTTAATAATAATAAATAATGTATTTTTTTTTTACAAATGTTAGCGTCCATTTAAACCACTTAGTGTTCAGAGGACGAATTTTATTTATCAATAAAAGGAGGCCTAGAGCGGGATTTGAACCCGCTTCCCAGGATATTAAAGTCACATGGCGCCCCTGAAAATAATGGATTTAAAGAAATTCCCATTGCAAAAATCCTTAATTACAACCACTAAATAACACTCACAGACACTCGCTTGCACATTTGATTATGTCCATCACTTCACAATAACTTTGATATTATAAATATATCACAAGTTATCGCATTTAATAAATTTCACATTAAATCCTTAGAAAATAAAAAAAAAGTTAATTGTGGAAGCTAAAGACACGAAGAAATTTCATAAATGATATCATCACAATAGCACAGTTAGCGCAATCGGATCACTATATCTACACAAACGGGGTTAACATGTAATAGCTGTCGTTTAATTAGTAATATCTCGTGAACATAACCATTTCAGTGGCACCATGTGCACGCATAACATGCTATTTAGCTCAGTCGGTGCAATAACATTTGACCTAGTCACACTAAAATCTGCAGAATGTCAACGAAATCAGTACGAAAGCATCAGTACACAATAGTATTATCGTATCTGTACACTTTTTGGCATTGCGTGAGCTCAGTTAAATCAAAGTTTTAGCATATTGGTTCTTGAAATCCTAACATTAACTCAGCAAAACTAATTCATCCGAAAATGTGTGACGCTTAATTTAAACAGTTTATCATGCTTCTTTAAGGTAAACATAAAGTAAATCACGAATAATGTGCCAGAGATTGCAATAAATAGCGTAAAAGAAAAGACCACTAAACATGGCCCTATACAACCAGTAATATGAAGCATGAGGGAAGGAATACATTATTCAGCCGAAGNCACATATATACATATATAAAATTAATATTGAATGGTTAAATGGATTCTATTTTTATCACCTCCGTTGCAGGTCTGGTTAAGATCCACTGTAATTTTGCAAAAGTCGCGTCATGGTGCCAAGGTGAAGAGATTTATATTCGTATGAGGAGTAACTACCAATAAGGGCAGATCAGATCATCTATATAATTTCAATGGGTAATTGATCTATCAACAGGTTTACCACATCGTCAGGACAATTGAATCAACGCGTTAGATCGGTCGGCAAAATCAAGTAGCGAATCATTAAAGCGGTTCCATCAGCTTAATTGCATCAACACATCATCATCACGTTTCCATCAGTCTTGCAGCAGAACTTGAGCTCAACTAAAACGACAACATTAGGACCATTACATACATAAACACCATTACAATAATCAAGTCCTGCATAATTAATTACACCACTACACAGGCACAATCGTTTCGGCATAACATTTAAACAATTACTCTGGCATGGCTACAAGTATCTATGGAATAGGTATTCTAAAAAGCATCGATCTCACTTTTCATTTCCAACATTTACCTCATCTAAGTTAGTAGTCTTTCGGTGTGAGCCTATTTTAACTATCATTTTGAAAGTTATAATTTGACACCAGGAATTTCATTTTAAGAAATTCGCTAACTAAATGTTTGATGCTGTAGGAGTATACACTGGGGTCACTGATACCATGGTTTGTAACTGCCTACTAATCCTTAAGCTTTTATCTCTCAGGGGGCAGGCGAGCTCTTTTGCATTTCAAAATATATCCCTCAAACCGACTCTAATAGCCGAGCTTTTTTCATATCTCCAAACCCAAGCTAATACATTTTTATAGGGTCGGGAACGGGCAGAAAGTGAAGGGAGAGAAAGACAGCGATATTATTTATGTATTTTTATTTCTAATTTCATTCTGAAAGACTTTTTCTTTATATCAAGATACTTTTTTATTAATAAAGTATTTTTATTTTAACAATAATATTTTTGACTTTCTAAATAAATTTAAACAGATTGAGATCGATGTAAATTATAATCGCTTCAAGATGTGAAATGATAAGAAATACGGTAATGTCAATTGGAAAAAAAAATGTTTTCACAAAATGATTATCCGGAATCTTTGATCTTTGATGCAACTAAGCCAACTGATAATGCAAGCAACATCCCTCTGTAACCCACATATTCCTGCCATCTTAAGTAACTAGCAATAGCCCATAGCAGTGGTGCCACGATATCCCAAGATCCTTTTCCGTTTTCCTGCGGCACAACGAGTCATAAACTCATGCAAGCTGCTATCGATTCTCAAAATGTATTTTAAACATTCAGTGGCTAAATGTATGTAAAAAAGAAAAGTTATCCTTTCTAGAATTTTGCTATATTCAATAGCATTATTTGTAATAACTAATAGTAATTACATTTCTCTGTTTATTTAAAATATTCAGAATTTTAGACATTTTTTTTTTTTTGCAACTTGCTAACTACTTATTTAATAAATTAATAAGAAATAGTTATATTATTATTAGGAAACCAATTCAAGCTCTACAAGTCATTACCGCAAACAATATGGACCTATTGGGTAGAAATCTGGGGTGCCGATAAGCCTTCCAACATCCAAAAAATTCAGTCCTTTAAATCCAAAACCCTGAGAAAAATCGCAAACGCTTCTTATTGTGTCCAACTCCACTCTTAATCTCTTGAGCAATATCCCTTTTGTTTAAGGACTCATTTCCTCCCACTTCACTCTTTTCCACAGTAAACTGCCATTCCATCCTAATCCATTAGCACAGACACTGTCCTCAAACTCTAACCCCTACAACCCTCCCCGTCGACTCAAGTGAAGATGGCCCCGCGACCTCCTGGGACCATAGTTTGTATTTAATTTTAGAGAAGTGTCATTGGTCACCTTCCCTTCTCTTGCGATTGTCATTTATGTTTTGTTTTTGTTTTTTTTTTTGTTCTTATTATTTTTATTTATTATGTTCTTCATTGTAATCAAATTGCAAACTGTTTTTATAATAACAGAACTGTAATAAATTAATTTAGTTTTAATAATAAAAATAGTGGAAAGAATAANCTTTTGAATCTTTCCCATAGCTCTCAGGCGATCGGAAATGGCTTGCCTAGTGACATTCAACTGTTCTGCCATCATTTGTTGGGTTTGGGTATTGTCTTCGTCTAATAAAGATTGCAATTCGAAGTCCTCAAACTTTTTTGGTCGATTTTCTCGTTTTTGATCAGTAACATCAAAATCACCACGTTTGAAACGTTGAAACCAACGTTCACATGTCTCTACGGTTGGAGCAAGATCGCCATAAGTCTCAAGAAAAATTCGATGACATTCAGATGCCTTTTTCTTTTGATTAAATAAGAAAAACATGACATGCCGCAAATGCTCTTTATTTGGCTTAAAATTAGACATTTTTAACAACAAAGTAAACAAATGACTAACAAACAAAATAGCGTTTAGAGATAAGCAAATCCTTCAATAGTCTAAGAGCGCATTCTATTGGAATTAAAACGACATTTTAAACTTTCATACCAGCCCTTTAACAAACTTATAACAAAAGACATTGGCCACTAACAATAAAAAATTAATCTTTTTTTTTTTTTAAAGCAGGACAGAAAAAGTCCTATCCAAATTTATTACTAATAATGGCAAAAATATCCTCACGCCGTTCCAGAAACATAATAAACTAGTTTACCTGAAATACAATTTTCAAAAGCCCTAATAAATCTCCACATCGCTGGCATAATATCAAAAATCAAAAACCCAAATATTAAACCAACCTTGCCCAAGCCCCAACAAAAATATCTACTTTAAAATAATGTTATTATAATAAAAAAAAATGTAATTCATGAATACTCTTATGTACTTATAGCGTTTATTCTTGCGCTGTTTTTTTAAGAAACATTCCAACTCATATGTAAGAAATTCGGCATTCAATTATGTTTTGTAAATCGAACAAAGCCTCTATTTTATGAATAGCAAAATAATACGGTGGATTCTGATATGGTATTGCATTGTAATGTCCTTGTTTTTTGTACAGAGCTAAATTACTTCTTTTTTTAGTTAATCACAAACTCCATAATTACTTCTCTTCAATTATGATCATTAGCATTTAAATTAAAAATGAAATATTCTTCAAGAAAAATAACTTATTCCTTACAGCTAGATAGAAATTACTGTTTCCTTCTGCTTATTCTTTATAAATCACCTTCCTGCATTTACTCTGGCAGCGCAAGATGTAAATCACTCTCCATATTTCACAACATTCCCACTACCCTTCAGACAAGCCTCCGTTCACCGGGGGCATATAAAGGAAATCAAATTGTAAAATTCATCAAAAATTGAGTGAACAAGTTGGCGAACTCGACAACTCCAACCAGGAACTCGAATAAAAGTAATTTACATTTCAAGTACTTTGCCATTTTAACTACTGAAGATAAGATCTTATTGACTATTAATGTTACTTAGTATGAATTATTCAAAGTCTCTTTATTTATAAAAGGATATTTGGAGCCTAAAGGAGAACACAAGAACAAGGTAGTTAAAATTTAATGGCGTAATCCAGGTCGGGGGTTTTCGTATTTAATTACAATGATTTACTCCAAGGAACATTATTTTTGAAAAAATTTTTTTGAATATTTATTTAATTATTGTCCTTTAAGAATAATTACAAGTAACAGAGTACAATAATTGAAGTCTAAGCTAACATCTTAAAAATGAAAGTAAACATAAATTACAAAAAAATAGTGTAACAAATAAGTAAAGATAATGTCACTTTCACAATAATTAAATACATATATATG
>KZ807937.1:92878-118170 GCA_000696205.2 Oncopeltus fasciatus
TGAATTATAGAAATATATATATATATAATATTTAAATAATAATAAATAAAATTGTAATGAATTTAATGTTGAATCAAGTGTGTGTATACATAAGTGTATATATAGAAAGTATACATAGAAAATGAAACACTTGCGGCTGCGATATATAGTAATCAAGAACAGATGGGATAGAGAGTGAAGGGCACACAAAAAAAGAAAAAATCACAAGATAAAATTTTCAGGGATCTCTCGTCCTTCATTGGTGTGGACTGAATATATATATATATATGTAATCATGTAGTGTAGATTGAGTTTATTATTGCTAATTCTCCCCCTTCTTGTTTCAGGTGAGTGGCTCCAGGCTTATAATTCTCTGGCACAGGTAATCAGAAAAGTTTTATTTAGTCACCCGCACCCCTCACTCAAGCGATCCATCAGGGACTGCTCCTGTCACCGGTCCCTCCCGAACTCTTAACGAGCTTGCCCGACGGAAATTCAAAACGTCCTCAGCTACTCCTTTCCCTGCAGTTATTATCACAAAATCAATAAGGGCCTAAGTACACTACATGCCCATTATCAGTCATTTTCTTTAATTATAGCGTTCATTAATCATCACTTCCATGTCGTTGCGCTTGATATCATTTTTTTTTTTTTTTTTTAATTCTCCTCGAAATATTTTTGAGTCCTATAGAAATTATAGTGACTCAAATCCATACATAATATGATTAATACAAGAGAAAACAACAACATATATTAACATATTTTAGCAGTATATTTTAGGAAATAATCGACAAAAATAAATCAGCAATAGTAGACAATAGATTAAGTGTTCCTCAACGATTTAACCAAGGGACAGTGTAATTTTCTGTTGATACTACTTTTTCAGCTGTGAAGTAAGAGTCAAATTTCAAAGACACAATTTCTTTATGCTCATAATAACAATTTTTTTTTTCAAAAATTTACAAAAGTTATTTTTCAAAAATCAAATTAAATCATAGTATTAATATATAACGAAGAAATTTTTTTTTTTTATTGAAGTTTGTAAGTTCTACCTCAGTTAAAATATTTTTTTTTTAAATTAAATTTTTANTATATTAGGTCATCAACTAAATATTATGAAAAAGTACAGAGTTAAATGAACATTTTCAAAAATATTTTATGCCAAAAACTATTTAATTATTTTAATTAACTAAATAATTCAAATTTTCATATCTTGCTGGTGTTATTGTATTTAAAAATTGAAATTGAAAAAATACCCTAAAAACACAATTATAATTACACATGAATAAGTCTGTAATTTGGAAATCTAAACATACAAAATTTAACAATAATTAAAGGTAATAATAACAGATTTATGTTATTTAAAACATTTGATAGGCCGTAAAAAGCCATAAAAGCAGCTACTAATGTTAATTAATGTAAAGTGGAATTTGTAAATTTTAATTAATTGTTTTTTGTCATGAACATAAAGATACTTGTTTACTGAAAAGCCAAAATAGAGATTGCACTAGTTTTGGGGTTGCGCATTTTGGTAGGTCAAATAATGTTCTGTTTATTAATTACTGGGTGTTTAAAATACTTAGTTACCTAAGAAATTTCGAATTCGAAGCCTGGTTATTATTTCTTATTTAATATTCACAACTACTTATTGTATTATTTTTCGAAAGCGTTGAAGTGGATTTTTTATCATTGGAGAAGTATGTGAACCACTCAGTTATCTAAGATTTAAGTTCCAACATTTCCAGGCCTTAAGTGTAGGAGGCCGATAAACCTCACTTATCTTTACTAATTTTAAGTGCAAGGGAACAGAATAAAAAATCTAACTACAAAAATCTATCCACTAAAAATTAGTAAAATTTACGTGGGATTAAATACTACACAAAAAAATAATATTTATAAAAGCTCACTTATCTTTGATCCTCCGTCGTTTTGATACAGGTTAGCAGAGTAGTGACTTTTAGAAAAATCAGCGTACTCTTCTCAAATAAATGAGGTTATCGCACGTTTTACAGAGGCTTGGAATGGATACTCTCTGTTGGAGGCACGTGCTTCACGTGTTAATGTTGAGATAGTTTTCCTTTTCAGCTCTTATAAAATCAAATTTTCCTTTCAGCATTTCTAGAAGATTTAATAACTGTTCCGTTGCTCAGCATTGAGTCTACAAAGTAAACTCCCTGGATCAGAGTACCTGTCCATATGGACCCGTTTGAAGATTATCTCAAATACAACCCCTGCCTCGGACAATATGGCCAGCTACTGCCCAGTACTCTCCATTGTAAAATGACTTACTTAAAAACGCGATTTTTTTTATTAAGCACTTTCTCTACTCAACTGAATTGCACTGTAGCAGTCACTTATTGAAGATGATAAGATCAATTTTTTAAAAATAAATAGTTTATTTATTTTGTAGACTTCTTTAATAAAAGTTAACTAAATTTTCAACTAGAAAGTATAATTTTTCATTGAAAACGATATTATGCTTTATAATCTTCTTAAATTAATAAAATATTTTGGGGTTACAGTGCAATAGTGCAGAGTAAGAGTATAAACTTTAGTAATTTAAATGTATCTTTGATTATTAGATCTTTTTATTAACAAGGTAATATATTTTGAATGAAATAAAAAAATTCCTATTAACATGGCAGGCTTATTTTTAATCTTATGAGCACTTGAAGTCTCTATATAAAAACTCTTTGTATCATCAAAGATTTTCCCTTGGATCCACCAAATTATCATTAAAATAAACACAAAATAATTTGTATTTAGCTTTTTATATCTTATTTATTTTATATAAATATATGTAAAGCATAAAATACCTAAGTCTGAAGAGATATCAGTTTTTCTTTTAAATGTGGCCTTTTGAGAAGGCGAATATCAAATGAGAGAGGGCATTACAGGGACATTATCGCAGTAGAGGGGGTAGGGTTTCATTTTCTTGTCGCCGTCTCAGGAAATCAGGTTAGGCTACTCCTAATGCCCGCTCTTTGTATGCTAACTGCTAGCTTGTGGGGGTGGTGGTGGGGGAGGGGGTTGAAAATTTTTCTTCGGGGTTCGAACCCCCCCCCTCCCCCCCCGGCGATAAAGGACTTTCCTGTTATCGTCCACGTCTTCCGGAGAGGAGTTTCGTGAGCACCGTTCAGATTTCCACTGGGTAGCTTGGATACTATCTCCAAATGGCACTTCTACAGGTGAAACTGTTATTGTCCATTGTGTTTTTCTCTCTATACCCTCGTGCTTTCAGGAAATTGATTCTTTTTCAGCCACATTACTAAAGAATATCAAAAATCTCTTTGTCATTGTTTTATTTAGAGTATAAGAATATGCGTAATTAGGTGGGACCTTATTTTAAGAGATCTAGTAATAAATTTGATTGCAACAAAATTTAAAACTTCTGATGCCTGATATACTTTTATTACCTTTTCATAAAATGTATTTGGATTTATATAAAAAAAAAGCACATATGTGCTACATAAACTAAGCAGATTTCCTTTTTTTTTTCTTTTAATTAATTGTAATTATTTTTGTTAAACAATTATTGTTAATCATAATACTCTATTACATAATATTGATATCGACCCGAAATAAGATAACCATAGCCCTTTCAAAATTTAGTTCTTTAGATTTTAAGTCATACATGTAGTGTATGTATATATATATATATATATATATAATTAAAAAGAGCTCTTGTCGACCGTCGCTCCTTATCATGAGAGAAATCACTCAGATGATCACTGAAAGCGATGAGGGCTGAGAGCTGACTCGACAGGAGAGAGCAGATCGTCCCCTCGAGGCCAAAGCCGTCTCTCGGCCCCCAACCCCCGCACCAGTCCTCACCCCTCACCGAGCCACATCAAATAATTAGCTCCGGCTAAGAGGTGCTTCCCATCGGGGAGAGGGTGGATTGAAGAGTTACTAATACTGCCCCCCGCCCGGTATTTGATGACGTCATACCTCCGGGGATGAACATTCAATTTCATCCCTCAAAGAATAATGCTTTATTTTCATTTGTGCTTTAAAAGAGAGGGTAGCGAATGGAAATGGCGGGAGAGTGAACAGCTCTATAGCCAAGCCAAGTCTGCAATAAAAGCTTTTCGCAAGACTATCATGCGACGTAAATTAATCCTATGCGACACTTACATACCCTGTTAAACCTAGCTTTCAGGAGTTTAAATTTAAGTTTAAGATAGAAATATATTTGACAGATTTCATTTGATAAAACAACAAATCATGTGTTGTTGTAAATACTAAGTGAAGTTTCATGAAAATTGACAATATTTGAGTTAGTAATTCATGATCAAGTTACATAATCATTCAGGTGGGCATTTTAAATTATTGTTAGAATAATTGCTTACAATTTTTTAGAAAAAATTCATTTGACTCACTTTTTACACAAATAAAATAAAACTTATTTAAACATTTATTTTAATAAAAATTAAAAATTGTACTTCAAAAACATATTTGTTTTATCTAAAGAAATCTAAATGATTGAACGGGCTACCTTTTTTTTTATCAGGGTTATGGTCAACATAAATCAGGGAGTGTTCTCTACAGGAGTGTAATAGTAAAGACTCCCACTAGTACACTAGCGCCACGGTTACTACTGGCGCTCTCTGGTATTTCAGAAGTTAATTTCAGAACTAATGGTTCGCCAAATGCACTGCTGAGAACTGAGATTTGAACCTAGCTCATTGGTATAGGAATCATGTGCACCAACAACTACTCTTTAGGCATCTCCTTTTTAATCTTCTTAATGAAATAATTAAATCCCCTTTACTTTATGTGCTACTTGAATGGGCAGTTTTTCTTCGAGTAGAATCAACTGAAGTTTATGCCAGCATGTATTATATAGTAATTATTTAATTTTGGTTTATTTTAATAAGCCCACTCAAGTTACTCTTCTGGAAACAATTAGACTCATTAATCATTAATCACATTGTGCCATGTGGTATTAAACATAAATATTTTTTTAAATAATAATTTTCTTTTTTTTACTTTCGTTCGCGTCGAGTTGAATTGAAGTGCGTTCTAATTTGAAATATTTATCCCTTTATTTAATTTTTTTTTTCCCAGAGACACAAAGTAAGACCTCAAAAACTATCCAAAATTAGCAGAATAAGATATGTTATCACCCCATCATCAACAAGATACTGTGATATGTTGCCCATAATAGATTTGTTCCAGGTATCATATATGACAGCCCTGTAGATGGCTTACAGTGAAAACGCCGGCAGATAATAAAAAATGCAATTTTATAAATTTTACTTTTTTTATCAACTTCAAAGTTAAATCATCTAACAATGACTCACCCTTTTTCACGGTTATTAAAATAAATTAAAAACTCTTAATTTTTTTTCACCACTAAGAAATTATATATATAATCTTTCCCTCGGAAGGATATAAATATAATTATATAACTATGAAAGGTTAAAATTTGCATGTCAAGAGAAAATTTAGTCGGGTTAATTTTTGAGATAAAGTAGAAAATAGCTATTTTATATTTCTAACAACCTAGATTTGCTAAGTTGCTATGTTTTGCTGGAATTCTCTCATTTTCCCTAACACTAAATAATTAAAACAGAAACTATTAAGATGGAGTAGAGCACATTATAAGTTTATAATTTCATAAATAAGTTTATTTACTTTTACCCCTTCTGATTGACTTCTTTTTTTTCTTTGCCACTCATAATACTATAACTTTCAGTTAAAGACATTTATGTTATTTCTCAAAATAAAGAAAATATATCTTTTATCTTTTTTATTTATTTTTAATAGCAACGTCGACTGCCTGTGGTCATTGGTGCTATCTGTTATCTTATATAATTTTCATAATTCAGTAGAGCACTTCAAGAATTTTTTTTGTTATGTATAATTTCTATAATGTGATATAAAACAAATTTTTAACTCATCAGTAAGTATCCACATAACTTATGATGGTAATTAATAGTAAACTGAAAACGATACTTGATCCTCGGCTCTCAAGCCATTCATCAACCAATTAGCGCGCCCCTAATAAATCACAATACTCACGGCCACCTGAGTGCTAGCAGAAATTAATTAGCTTTTACTGTGTTGAGACTCAGTGTTCTTTTTCTCCCACCCAAACGCGGTCGAGTACGAATGGCCTAGGCTTGTTAAGAATGGAAAGTGTGTTCATCCCATAAGATACAAATCTTATTCTCCCTTAGTCACCCTACACAGTGACCATCAAACGTCCTTGACGAAGGAATTTCCCCTATTATATAATGCGAACAGTTGATAGGCTTTTATTTATCGATAAATTCCTGATGAGTGCTGCTGGCTCAGAATCCTAGTGCCAACATGAATACTAGTTGTAGCTTGGGCTAAGCTTATCCACCCTTCATATACAGTATATGTGGGTTCTTTAGGTTTTTAAGATCAAAAAATCGAGAGAAAAAAAAAAACCTTTTTATTTCAACACATTTGATGATTTTAAAAACTATAAAAGTGCTCCAATAGGGTTTAGCTAAGTGATTATTATAGTCAAAGATGAATAATTCAAGCTCACTAATAATTTACGCCAGATAATGAATAACAAGAGCACACTTCCAGCTAGTTTTAGTACTTTTCTAGAACAACTGACATTTTGCAGACTGTGAGAGGGGAAGAATGCAACAGTGCACAGCCTTTTCGAACAAGTTACTCTTAGAGCAGATATTCTCCATTTTCCATTTTAAAGAAAATATACTCTACGGGTTAAAATTAAAATAATTAATTTTAATATAATAATTTTAAATANTTAATTCTACTTATATAATCTACTAGAAATATTTAGCTGGCGGAAATACATTAGGATTCCGACTAAATAAAGAGCGTAACATTTGAGTAAAATGATGTAGGTTATCTATTCCGGGAATTATTCGGATTATGTACTTATTATTAATCCGTACATGGTAGCACTAAAATGTATTTATTCAACTTTAACAATATAAATTATTTATGATAGAATATAATTATAGAATTATTACAAGAAAAGTTGTAAAATATTTAAACAAAATTTTTCATGATTCAATTTTTGAAAAAATCAGAGAACGAATGGACTACCGGATATTTTTTTCATATGAAGAAATAGAATGCTCTAAGCTTAGTAGGATATAAATAAATGCTATGAGCTCTCAAGGGCCTCAATTAAAAATAAATATCTAATTATTTTTCTACCTTTTTTTAACAACAAATTTTAAAATAATAGACAAATTACCCTATTAAATAATTTTTAGATAATCGTTAAGGACCTCACTTCAAGCTATTGAGTGTTGCATTGAGAAAGATATGTAGAATAAAAATTCTCTCATTAAATACATAAATATATTATAAAGGGACATTAAAAAAGCTCTTAGCAAAGCAATATACTGCTGTCATTAAAAAAAATTACAACATAAAAAAGTTAATGTAGATTATGTTTAACATGTGCTAACTAATAAACTATAAAATACTTTTCATCTAGTATTATAAATTCTAATGAATTTCGCATTTCTAATTAAACTGCCGTTTTGAATAAAATTTAATACAATGATATATAATAAATATAAAAACAAAATTAAATCGATTTCAAAATATTGAAAAACTCAGACAAATTAGAAAATTAATTAAATACTGAAGGTTACCAAAATACTAGATAGGGAAATATATGATGTGATAAAATTCCACTTATCTCTGGCCTTGTTTTATATATATATATGTGTGTGTGTGTGTGTGTGTGTGTGTGTGTGTGTGTGTGTGTGTGTGTGTGTGTGTGTGTGTGTGTGTGTGTGTGTGTGTGTGTGTGTGTGTGTGTGTGTGTGTGTGTGTGTGTGTGTGTGTGTGTGTGTGTGTGTGTGTGTGTGTGTGTGTGTGTGTGTGTGTGTGTGTGTGTGTGTGTGTGTGTGTGTGTGTGTGTGTGTGTGTGTGTGTGTGTGTGTGTGTGTGTGTGTGTGTGTGTGTGTGNTTTTTATATATAATTAGTTGGTTATTGAGTATTTTGGTCAAATAACTTTGTACAATAATGTAGTATTTAGAATATATTTTTTCTTCATCAGGGCAGGAAACACACACAAACAATTTACAGTTTTGAGTTATTACAATTCATAAAATTAATCCAAGATTTGCTATTTGTCACAAATAAATTATTGAAAACTTTTATTTATTTAATGTCATTATTTCTAAATTTCAGTCAACTTTCCAAGACTAATAATAATAAGTTAGTATTTAGAGCTAAGTATTGTACAACTAAACATAAATATATAACCGAACTAATTTAACATCATACGAGAAAGAAGTAAGCAAGTATAAAAATAAAAATCCCATCCGGTCTGAAGGAGTTCATTGTGTGAGTTAAAGGGTTTGAAGTTTCTTGTCCTACTTAAACGAGGACTTAGACAAATTTAATAAGCCCCATAATGAAATAGCTAATTTTACGAGTTTAATTTCGCCGCTTCTTCTGTAGAGCTCAGAGGGGATAGTTGTTAACTGTTCAAAACAGAGGAGACTATCTCGCGAAACTTTACTGCGTCTCGCGATCTGTTAACCGCTAACTCTCGCAGATTAGCGGGATTAGGTACAACTTAGCATTCCGATTTCCATTCTGCGGCCTCTATCTTATTTGACACAGGAGAGGTGTCAATTCTTATTAAAGATCCATCGAGCCTCGAATTAACTATAAAGCATTCCTTCTCGCTACTTTAACATAGATTTAAAAAAAAAATTAAATTCCATTCAATAATATTAAATAAAAACTGTGATCAGTAGATCATAGAGGCAGAAAGACAGACAGACAAACAGACACACACACACATATATGTATATATATATGTATGTATAAAACTTTTACTTATGTTTATTACTTATGTAAGATATCTAGGCAATAGTATAGGAAAGAATATGGGATTTTTTTTTTAAATCTGACATAATCTATTTTCTATAATCTTTTCTCCATCGGAATCCACTAAGATAACTTTTTCTTTTCTTTTTATAAACTTTTATTAATTTTTGACGTTTTTTTGAATAAAAACCTTTTGTAATTTGATTACAATGAAATTAAAAATGACATTCAATGTCACATGAGAAGAGAAGGTGACCAAAGACACCACTCTCAATACTAAGACAACTTATTATATTTTCTAGACCGTAGTATTAACATATTTTGTCAAAAACATTGAAAGCTTTTTTATAAATTAGAAATTAAAAAATTAATTTATAACAATTTTCAAAAACGGAGAAAAAAAAAAGCAATATAATATTAAAGACGT
Source organism: Oncopeltus fasciatus (assembly GCA_000696205.2). Classification (NCBI taxonomy): domain Eukaryota; kingdom Metazoa; phylum Arthropoda; class Insecta; order Hemiptera; family Lygaeidae; genus Oncopeltus; species Oncopeltus fasciatus. The sequence continues at coordinate 102,100 of KZ807937.1, forward strand.
TCAATCTGTGTTTTTTTTAACAATTAAAATTTTGTACGCAACCCAAATAACAAGGAAAATACAGCCATTATCAATTTTGTTCTCCATCATTACACCTGAAGGCAGAAATAGTTCCCCCGCAAAATCCTTGAGAACAGTGTTTTGAAATGAAGAGAGTTGTTCGATTCAGGCTGAGATAAGTTGACTGCTTGGTGATCGTTTTAGCTACAAGGAAACAAGATGTAGAAGGCCTTGATACTTGGAGACTTGTAGTACTCCTTTAACTCAGAACAGAAGAAAAATATCCGAGGAAAATAAATAGTATAACGTATAATATTATTTTTGTCACTACTCATTAATTTTCTTATATAGAAATTACACACGAAGTAACAAAAATTGTCAGTTCAATCATTTATATTCATTTTATGCGGACAATATACACTAAAATTACTTATTTTATNAAAATTAATTTATAACAATTTTCAAAAACGGAGAAAAAAAAAAGCAATATAATATTAAAGACGTTCAATCTGTGTTTTTTTTAACGATTAAAATTGTACGCAACCCAAATAACAAGGAAAATACAGCCATTATCAATTTTGTTCACCATCATTATCACCCGTCTTACACCTGAGGGCAGAAAGAGTTCCCCCGCAAAATCCTTGAGAACAGTGTTTTGAAATGAAGAGAGTTGTTCGATTAAGGCTGAGATAAGTTGACTGCTTGGTGATCGTTTTAGCTACAAGGAAACAAGATGAGGCCTTGATTCTTGGAGACTTGTAGTACTCCGAGGAAAATAAATAGTATAACGTATAATATTATTTTTGTCACTACTCATTAATTTTCTTATATTGAAATTACACACAGAAATTGTCAGTTCTATCATTTATATTCATTTTATGCGGACAATATGCACTAAAATTACTTATTTTATCATAAATGCATTTAAAATTCAAATGTGTACTTTTAAATATTTAAACAGCCTTGTGACCCATCATAAAAAATGATTTGTCACTTGAATACTGCGAGAACCACTGCGGTTTTAAGGGAGAGGGTATTGCAGTGCGCCTGCAGCAGTGTGCATAGGCAAAGACCGCAACGTCATCAACTTCAGTCAAGAAGACCTGCAGTAGACTTCGCTGTCAAAGCAGTTGCAAAAGCTTCCACCCTTAAAAGAAGATTTACAAATTGATTTTCGTTCAGCTCGGATTCAATATCTCAAAAACAAATATAATGTGTGTATATATATATATATATATATATATATATATACATCATTTCTAAGTAGAATAATTATTAGCGAATTTTCATAAAAACAAACACCTATGACTAACGAAGATCTGACGATGTTTTAGTTTCTAAATAGATTTTCAAAAGTTCTTTGACATAATTTATTTAAAAATGTACGTACTTAAAATTCTCACATCTAAACATTCATTTGTTTGTTAATAGTTTAGGACAGGTAATTCTCGTTTGTTTAAGTTAATATTCTTAATTTAAAGTTTACACATGAAATTAATACTTAAAACGACTTCGATAACGGGCTAGAGAAGATTTAGAGGAATATTAACGTAGAAAAATATTATCTCAGTTACTATTGAAAACTTTGAAATGAAGAAGTTAAATTTCTCATTAAAATTGCATATCTTTATTAAATTGACAATGATAACAATGTTCAGATAAAATCCAACAGTACTTTTTTACTAATACTATAGTTTTATTTTTACATTTTAACAGTTACACTACAGCTACAGGAAACTCACTAAATAACAAAAAACTCTGCTTAATTGAAATTTTGCGAAATATATGTTTGAACAATTGGAAACTCCATAATTACTGCTTGGATTTTGTTCTCTTGTTTTAAATCCTTGGGTTTCGTTCCATATTTAAGCTATAGAATTCTGATGGTAGATTTTTGGTTTCATTAATGTGTTTCTCCAGCATACACCATACAAATATAATCTAACTGAGGTTCTGAAATTGGAATGAAGCGAGTGAATGAAGCACCTCAGCTTTCTAGACGTTAAATATTTACTTTTTCAATTTAAATTCCACAAATGACTCTCAATTACTTATATGTATTTTTAATTCAACATTAATTATTTATTATAGTTTTAAGAACATAAGTTTATTAAATTTATGTCAATATTAAAGTTGTGAAATCTTTTCTAACCTAATTTTAAGGTTCAGAAAAAGCAACACACAGTATGATGAAACTCAGTTATGATTAGAAATATATTTTTAATACTAACCTCGATTTACGAGTAATAAGATTTTTTAAAAATTATAACAGCTTAAAAAATGAATTTAAATAAGTGATGATGAAAGTTTGTAACAAAGTAATTGTTTTTAAAAAACCTTAGTCGTAGTACCTAATGTAGATTGTTGGATATGGGGAAAAATCTGTTATTGTCAATGATAATGACAACCTGAACCGAACCCCAATTCTCTTCTAATCTTTTATTTACAGCATTTCTGAACAAATAGTGAAATTAGTGCTGACTGAGGCAGTCAAGTGTAACTAGCATGAAATCAACACAGTTTTACCCTTCTGATAGTTCTGCAGAATGGTGAGCGATGGGTTTTTTCGGAGTAAGGTGTGATTGGTGCCTCGAGGGGCAGATACGAAAATTTGTTGTGAACAACAACGGAAAATATCTACTTCGAATAAAGAGTTTTTTTTTTAACGTATATATTATTATTCCATGTCTTTTGTTGGGGTTCGGTCAAGGTAGATCCAAAAAAATACATAGTTAAAAAATGTGTATTTTTTAAATTATCTGTCAAAGTTTCGGCTTACATTGTAAGCCATGTTCGGGGCTATCATGAAAGCGAGAGGGGACGTCGTGTCCCTAAGATCAAATTTTTTTGACTGAATAGTATCTTGGTGACACGACCTCCCCTCTCGCCTTCATGATAGTCCTGATCATGCCGAAACTTTGGCAGATAATTTAAAAAATACACATTTTTAAATTTTATTTTTTTGGATCTACCTTGGCCGATCCACAACAAAAAACAACTAATAATGATATCTAGTGTTAAGAGTGACCACTTAGAGTCATGATGGTTGCTTCTTCCAAAAATCTCTAGTCTAAAAGTGACTTCAGAGGCAGAAAGAAAGGCCCAACACTACAAAATGAACCCTACCATTGAAATAGAAATTTATTGAAAATGCAGAGTACTTCTATCTTTTCAAACTCCTGTCACTTCTTGATATCAGACTAATAAGACATGCCGGAGGTAAAAATTAAATGAAACATAAGTCAATCCCGAAGATTTTAAAACTATCTGGATGACACTTTGGAAATCGCCAGTTGCCTTGAAACTAGGCTTCATTGGGAGTTTTCCTAGAATTTAGTGCGAATTACATTTTGAGCATTTTTTCTTGTGCTAAAAATAACATATCCCTTATATTAGAAAATCACCCTCTTATAAAATTGCAATTTATTGGATCAATACCTTTTGGCTGAGGTACAATCGATCAGGAAAGGTTTGGCAAAACTAAATTGCATTCCGCCTATATAATTCTGGGTGAACACTTTTTATTTTAGCCAGGACCATACACTGAATGAATGCCGCATTCCTATATATATATATATTGTTAATGAATATATATGTAAGAAATTCTTTAAAATCTATTTTGTAACGAGTCTTAATAGCGTCATATCTAGTAGTAGTATCACTGGGAAGAGTGACGGTGATTTTTGGTTATAATTATATGTGAGCATTTATAAGTAAAGTTTATTAGGTATTGACACTGTTAAGAGGACAGCGGAAGCCAATAAGAGTTAGGAGTAGCCACTAAGATGGGGGCCTTGTCTGCGGCCTGAGGGGTAGCTCGCACGTGCGAGGTCCACAAGATTAGCCCTCCCTTTCCACCCCTAATCTCATTACCTCCCCATTGTCGGGGTAGTCTGGGACCCTACTCTGGGGGTCTGGAGGACTCTGATAGCCGGTCGTACTAATTACAATCACCATAAACAAATAATTATGTCATACTGTTTGGGAGTAACTTGTACTGGGATAGGGTCGGCCGCCAAACGCGACCATAGTCAGCCACACATGGCCCGAGTAATTGAGTGTTGACAATCCTTTACTAATAGACCATAACATTTTGCATACAAATGTCCCGATGTACAATTTCCCCTAGCGTTATTATAAGGAAATAATAGTGTTTTAACAACCACCAATTTCCTTTTCTTTAAACCTGAAATCATGAACCTTTAACAATGATCCAAAATAATTAGTTATCAATCATACAAATCTGATTTGGACAAGAGTAATATTATTAATATTGCTTATGATTACTGGCTAGATGAATATGGTGAATTAGGTACACTATACTTCATTTTCTACCTCGATTAATTATTATTGACAATTCCTAACCAAATATATGACTAATCATAACTATGAGAGTAAGAGTAAGTAATTAACTTTTGATATCGATGAATTACCTTAAATGACAATTTATCTATATCAAAAGTATAATTACTTACTCTCACTCTCTATTAAGGTATATATATATATTAATGTTTAATCCACAGTGTGTTCATGATTTATTTAGCAACACATACATCTAAGTTCACCGAATAATCAAACACTTGTTTAGGAATAATGACTAAATAGAGTAATGATTGATATCTACTCATTACAAAAAATCCATAATACAAAAACTGCATAAGCTAAGCAGATTTTTCATAGTTCACTATATAAATAAGAACAGCTACGAAATTGAGCGCTAATGACCATCAGCAGTCGATGCGCAAAATATATAAATAAAAACAAGGAAATTAAATTTAAAAAATAAGAAAGATGAATGATCGTAAATTATATGACCACAACAAACTTTGTTTTCGACTGGCGAAAAGTAGGCTAGGGGCTGTGCTCACTCATCGTAGATAAATTTGTAAATTTCTGCATTAATAAGCGTTTTTGGTAAAATAAAATATAATATAAACGTCAAAAGATCATATGTATTATGTTCTGTAAACTTCCTTCTAATTGAATAACAAATAAAATATTACGATTACAATTTTTGCTTCACTCTAAACCCCTTCATTCCCATATCCAACAACGAAAAAATTATTCTTAAATATTGAATATGGCCAATAACTCAACACTACATTCTGAAATATACTTCTTAATATACAGAATATGTTCTAGAATAAAACTGTTATAAAATTATCAACGATAAAGATCGGTCGAAATTTATCAAAAGTCTTACAAAGGTGAATAGCTTGATTTCCGCAGAGGAAATCTGTTAATTTAACTGTTTTAGTTGAATTTCACCGGTTATCCATCTTGCACTTATACAACATTCACTAACGATTTCATTTCACTTTTAGCAGAAAGAATTTGAGATAGCGTATTGTTTGTGGACGAAAGAACGCATTATTTAGAAATGTTACTAACATTCAGCTTTTCCTATTCATAAAGAAGTATCCTAGATACTATTCATGAAGAATTATTATGTTTTTTGTTTTTTATAAGAGAGGATTGTCAGGAATTCGGTCTAGAGAGCTGAAGAATTTAAAAAAAAAAATTTTTTCCCATCGTTTCGGTATAAATTTTAAGCCTTCATCAGGGCAGAGAGAGACTACTACTGTAGAGTGACTAAATCGTGAACTAAATCAGTCATGATTATGTTAAAATAGAGCAGGAGTCTCTCTTTCTTCCCATCACCCCATCTGCCCTAATGAAGACTCAGGGAATTTCATAATTTAGACCGAAACATTGGCCAAAATGAAAAAACTTTATTGGTTAAAAGTTTATAATTCTTCAGCCCCCAAGACCGAATCCTTGACAACCTCTCCTCATAAAGCTCTTCAGTCAACAACCTCCGATTTTTTTTCTTTTTAATCGTGCCATTGTGCCAGCGTGATTTGCTAGACGTCCTTGCAAAACTAATTGTCCAGTAAGCTTATTTTAATTAATCCAGAAAATCAACCGCCATCGATCTCCAAAAATCTTTTATAAGCGTTCGCGAAAGGCAATATTCCAGAGACCGCGGCATCTGTAGACCGTAAAAGGCCGCCGTAAAATAACGAAGCACCGCGACGTTTACCGAGCACTTGCGTTCTCCACATTCCTACGCGTAGATGCCGCTGGAGAAGGAGGCCCGTACTAAAGCACGGGAAAGGTCTGACGGAGGGGCCTGTGGATTCCGGAGCGGAAGAGACCGATGAATATTAGAAGAGTTTGGGAAACGTTTCTCAAGATGTAGGCTCCCCCGCTGAGTAATTATAGGTATTTCAGATCCTCGGTCACGTCTTGCTCGCGTAAGCCGGCTTTCTGGCCACCCCAATCTCCGCCCAAGAGGAAATCCGTTTTTAGCGTATATCCCACTTACCCCTAAAGAATTTGAGAATTTAAGGGAGTCCAATATTAGTGCACATAGATCTAGAAAGACTTACACAAGAGGTATTTATATACATTACATATTCGATATTTATCATCATCCTTATTGATTTCGACAATAAAAATTTCGAAATATCTCTAACCACAATAGAATCAACAGAACTAAGCTCTTTTTTGTTGTCTACGACCATGTTAAAACATTTAATTTGAAGAAATCAAAACCTTGTATCAACATAAGCTTCCTTTTTTAGCTGAAAGCCGAATTATTGTTCCCCGTTTTATTTCAAATATCCCAACCCCCACGACAAGTAATGAACAATCCGAGTAAACCAAAAATTGCACTACATAGGAGTCAAATAAAATTGTAATTTTGTCAGGAATGTGGTCTTTCTAGCTGAATTAAAATTAAAAACGAATTTGTAACAAAAAAAAGTTTCATTGTAGTTACTTCGCGCCACTTCAGCGAAGCTTTAAAAGCAGCTCGCCTGCCGCCCCCTAAGTCAGTGATAAGTTAATCTCCGTCTTTGGCAGATCGCGTGTACCACGTCTCGGTAACTATCTTGAGGTCTCTAAGTAAAAAGGTATATTACTTCATTTGTACATATTAATTAATTTATTTGCAGTAAGTAATTATTATTTATATTATTACATATACGTTTTAGTAGGTAAGTAATTCTAATTAATTATTAGTTACCCGTAGCCCGCAACAACAGTAACTAAACCATTGTGTCATGATTTAGTTACTGTTTAACGGTAGTTTCTCTCTCTTCATCACCCGCTTTGTCCTGATGAAGGTCTGCAATTTAGTCCAAAATCATTGGCTAAAATAAAAACTTTTTTCCTTACATATATGAAATGGATATAAATATATGAGGATGTAAATGAGGAAGTTAAATGTGCAAGCTGGAGAGAACAATGACCATGGAAGATATGACCAGTAAAGCACCAAGTATTAAACAGGTTATATTTGAGTAAAACGCTTTATATCAAGGTTTTATTAAACTTTATCGATAATCATAACACAAATCTAAAAAGATTTAGTAAATATTTCAAATTCATATGTAATGTACATTTTCGTCGCTTAATTATTATTATGAGACAATCCCATAATCAGAGTTTTTATAGCGGTAAAAAAAAACTTTTAAAACAATGAGTTTAGATCTTTCAGTTAGAGTAATAAGGAAATAAAAGAAAATACAAAAACATAATTTTTACATTTTTACTTGAAAGTCTAATAAACTCTTGAACTAAATTTATAAAAATTGACAATCAGAAAAAACTTGGTTGAGACTGCGTTAAATTGTTCTTTGTTTATTGTAATTGATTTCTGAATAATTTTTGTTAAACCTTGTTTTTTTCAGTTTTATATACTTTTTGATTAGTGTTGTTTTGTTCTCTTGTTTTTATTTTATTTAATACTATAATTCTTATTTCACAATTTATTTATTTTGAATTCTATTAAGATAGGTATTTAATTATTTTAGGGGATTAATTTACTTCAATTATATTATAGTTTAGTCCGTTTAGATTAAAGCTTTTTAATATAACTAGTTATGTTAAATAAATGTATTCTGTTAAAGTTCAAATATAATTATGAGAAAAGCAGCGCATCTTGATTTCGAGTCGTTATAAGATATTAAAGAAGCCTGATGAATGCTCTCATGAGAAAATAACACAATATTTGTATATCTCAAATATATTTATAATGTATAAATATATTTTATATAATGTACTTTCTCATATTTGACCATTAATATTCAGTGGATTTATTCGGNGGCATATTGTAAGCCCCCGGTAGGACTTCCCAGACACCCCCGCATTCGCTTGAAAAGCTCTTATCTCCTCCGACCTTACATCCATTACCTTACGTGCGAGATTCCTTTCAGAGCTCCTCACACTCTAATTAATCAAGCTTCAATCAAAAGCGTTCACGAAATTTATTAACGACTGTCGGGGTAGTATACGCCACCTCTGAGGCTCGGGCTCCTGATAAAATTACCTGGAAGAAGGGTAATTTTAGAAGAGAATTTTGATTTTTCGCCATATTTCTTCCCCTCCAATATTAAAAAATTTACACCATATTTTAGCGTAGGAAGGATGTCTGGAGGGTCACGTTGGTAGCACGATGTTTCATTGTAAAAAGTTTATTCGATTCCTCACTCACAGTACTAAGGAAAAGTTGAAAAAGGGGACCACTAAAAATTTTATATGCATTTCATTTGCCAGTTCGCGCTTTAGAGCCAGCAAAATATATAGAAATATTATTATTTAATGAAAAAACTCAAGTATTTTCACTATTGTTTACAATTACAAAAAAATATTATAGATGATAACCTAATTAAATAAAATTCGCATTTTATTTTACTTTTGTTTTTTTCCAAATGCAAATTATGGAAAATATTTAAAAACGTGAACTCGACGGTCGTACGAGCCTTTCAATTAGTAAAATATAAGTTCTATAGAATCTTGCACTCTAAACTTTACAGGTAATTTTTATACTTCAAGTGTTATTTATTTAAAATTATGAAATACTTAATAATTCAATACAGATATTTAAACATCAATGAGTATTTTTTGGTTCCCTAAATAATAAAAAAATTTCTATGAATAGGAGTCCATAATTATTCTACCCATTCCAACATGATTTTTCTACCCTAATAATTCTTTCTTAAACTTTCTGTTCTATTTATATTTTGGTATTTTTACCAAACTGTACCCAGTATTTATTTATTTATTTATTTATCATTTGCTTTCGAGATACTGCATCGTACCAATGCTAATCAGTCTATAAGAATTGAACACATCACTAAGTGAATTATAAGATTATTATTCATAATTATATAATTACAAAACATTATAAATCAACTTATTTCAGGCAAATAAAAGTCTCTGATGAGATCATTTAATTGGTTAAAATATTGAAACTTTGTTTAAATAAAGTGAAATAAATTTTATGAAAATTGGAATTTTGTTCACGTAGGCTTCGACGGTCGTCAGATGTATTTACCGTTTCTTCTTCCGGGTCGGACCGTGTCAAATTGTTGTTATTTGCCGAGCTTTCGCACATCATGTGATGGCTTCTTCAGGGCTGAAAAGAGAATGGCAAATAACAACGATTTGACACGGTCCAACCCAGAAGAAGAAACGGTAAATTGGAATTTTGTTAAACAGATAAAATAAACCAATAAGCAAATGTATTAAAATAATATCATTAATAGTTTATACATAAATATATTTATAATATCATGAAATAATTTATAAAATGAAATTCAATACGACTGTACTATAAAGTTCTTTAACTTTAGGGCACATGCAGTATAATAATAAATACGCTTTCATAAAAAAGCATTAAAAAAGTGACTGGAATAGCTATGGAGAGTATATAATCACTTTGCCCTGACGAATAAATTGGACATGTGAGATGAAAGTGATATAGATCCTTCATCTCATTCGTGTTGTACAGTTGGCAGGTTTCTCAGCTCTGATAGTGTGGTTAATATTTCTATATGGTGTATGTTATTTGTTTGCAGTCCTTATCTGGGAAATTAATTTCTCGTAACTGAAGGGAATATCGAGAGATAGGCGCGAAGCAAGCTCCTGCAAGGACTATATATATTTCTACGTTTACATTCGGCAATTATTCTACGCAAGTGCTCCATTTTCTGCCCTATTTGTTCTACTCTATTCATTTATTCTCAGTATGTCTACCCTCGTCAACCATATTTGTGTAAACTCTCTGCCGTAGCTTTACCCTAGTCTACTCATTCTACACCATTCAAACAACTACAAAGTTTGACTTCTTGCATAATTCTGACTGAACAAAAGATCAAACTTGAATTTTGTAGGACGCCATAATATTTGCTCAGGACTTAAGTTGAAAAAGAGAGCGATGGACTAGCTAAAAACTTATTTTTACTTTTTTGTTGAAAAACTCGCTCTAAATATTGTCCAAAAGTTTTGTAATATTTCTACATACTCGCCATGCTAGGGAAAACGGGGAATTAAGTTAAGCGCAAATGAATATTCATACCTTCCTCCTTGTTTATTATCTGGAATAAATGATTATCCCTACGGTGAAATGGAATATTAACATTGTTGGGATCACTGCTCTGTTAAAATTTTTGATCCTGAAAATTAATTAGAGGAATAAAAAAAAAAATCTTTTTTTTTTTTTATTCTGAATTTCAAGTCCTCTTCTTTATCTTGTGTCTTGCAGCGACATGCCGGAACCTCCATTATCAGAATTGGCCACTTTCGCAGACGATACACTACTTCTGTACAAACAAACGAGAGTTCGCGACCGACTGTCTTACAGCCTGTTTTTACAAATGGCGCCTGTCTCTAAACCCTCAGAAAACCGAAGCAAAATTTTTTCGCAGATTCTCCAACAATAACCTTCCAGAACTTCACATCAGCCAGCTTCCGATTCCATGGACTCCTAAGGACCAGGGTGTCAGATATCTTGGATTATACTTTGATACTAAACTGACATGGCAGNTCAATAAAAAAAAATGTATTCAACCCATTATACAATTTTCATTAAAGGTGGAAATTAATGAGATTAAATGACTAACTTGATGATTCAAACAGGGGAGGAGAGCATAATAAATATTCAGAATTTGACTTCGGTTGGAGAATTCACGAAGAAAATGAGTTAACTATGTAGATACGTAGAAATTTATACAAAGTTGCATATTAAAATATCAAAGTAATCAATCAATTACATAAGTTATAAATATAATACATAAAATACTTGGCTAAAGAAAAATTGTAATTTAAAGAAAAAAATTAATTATAACTTTTATAAAGTTATCATATTTATAATATGATACCTAATTAATCAATGGATCTATGTCTTACGGATAGAATTAAAAAAAAACAACTTGCAGTTAAGAAAGTCTACTATAAACTAGTATTAATGAAGTCTACATCCGTGTCCCTTGTCATTTTATGAGGGAGATCATCTTGTTCATTAGGGCTTCTTAAGAGCAATTTGTGAACTTCCCCGAGTTAGGGGTAAAGTTCCAAGGGGTTGTTAGAGTTCCCTATGTTTTCTTCCATGTGCCAGACAAAGGACAAACAGAATCAGTACGAATCTTACTTAAACATGATCTCAGCTTTGCAGGAGAGTCTCTGCGAATCTAAAGTTTAACACACACAGAGCGCGCACTTTATCCTAGTAAGTAAATTTATAATTGTCATAGCTAATTTGCTTTTGCTCATGCTATACTAAGTATGTTTACTCATTATATTGGACAAAAGGAGCTATCCAAAGAAAAAGGCTGTCTATTTTAGCAATATATCAGAAAAGTTAAACATGTTTTGTATAGTTTTGGTATGTCAATGTGTTCATACAAAATCTATACTTTTGCACTCGCCCATGTATTATTGTCTCCATTTAAAATTGTAATGGATACTCATATTACTATAGCTAGTTATTAACCCGAGCATAATATTATTTATTATTAACACATATTTTCTTATTTCATTACTAAAGCATCCGCAATATTTCACCTATAACACAGCCAATTATAATATACTCTGATAAAACAAATAATAAAACAACTGAACCTCCCACAATTGTAAAATACCGCAAAATATGTCTTTAATGGTCAATGGGTGGTTCTTAATGTGTTTTATAATGAGTAAAGTGAATTATGTCACTTTATACTTTAATTTACTTATTAGTTTGCAAGTTAATGGTTTTGTGATATTTTACGACTAACCTTTATTAAATTATTCTGTTCATTATATTCTAATTTAACGTTCATATTGAATATAAGTAATTATTTCTTTCACTTGTGCAATATTTATTTTTCATTGTCTATTTTTTGTTTTAGCTGAAGATTTCTTTAGTTTCAATGTATATATGTGTATGCTCTATCCTCTGCCTGCATTAAATTTGACCACTCTCCTGTCCTTGCTTTTCCCGCGATTTGAGTCTCATTGGACATGTGGGATGAAAGTGATATAGATCCTTCATCTCATTCGTGTTGTACAGTTGGCAGGTTTCTCAGCTCAGATAGTGTGGTTAATATTTCTATATGGTGTATGTTATTTGTTTGCAGTCCTTATCTGGGAAATTAATTTCTCGTAACTGAAGGGAATATCGAGAGATAGGCGCGAAGCAAGCTCNTATTTGCTCCTGACGAATTTGAAGTGATCTATTATTCCGAGCAGGTAAGCACCATCTAGCGTCTCTTTCGGTCTCCGAATAAGAGCTTGAAAACATGCCAAAGGACAAGATGCTTACAGTTCTGTGAAGTATTACCTTGTAATAAATGAGTTATCTGTTCTTTTTGCCATTATCTTGATTCACTGAGTACAATCATTTAGAATCCTGATATTTTCCCTAACAATAAATGAGAAGCTACTTTTAACAAATTTCGAGCTGCCAAAGCTAGTCCCCTATTTCTTGTATTATCTTCAATAATGTATTATCTTCAAGCAGACAACACCAAAATCAGGAAATTTCGTCTAGGTCCATGAAGTTCCCGAATTCGGCAAGAATCGGATTTCCTCGTTTGAAGGTGATCTTTCTAAATTGATACACTTTGTAGATGATTTCCGATCAACGTTCACGATAATCCGGTTAGAGACCCCTTATAATGGTCAAATGTTTCATTAATTCCTCACAGCTGATAGGGGTGAAGACCATTAATCTAAAAATAAAGAATAGCTCGTACCTAATCCTTCATCGGTTTTTGTTAAGTAAAGTCAGCATGATTTGAAAGCTTAGTTATCCAAGGAACTGTCTGTATTCTAGTTCGAGGTTAGATATAGGCGATGTCTATTCCCCGAATTCATCCCTTGACTATGAAAGCCATGACACATTTATAACGTCTTCCTTCGAGCAGAATATATGTGCTAGAAACTGTTCCTTCAGTTGTGCAGGATCACAGTTGCCTAACCATTTGGGGAAAAAGCCTTGCGTTGCCTTCTGCACCCATATGTCGGTGAGAAGTACTCATCAACGAATTATGAGCTTCCATCACTCACAATTTGATGGACCTACTCTCTGGTGGACTGTAAAAAAATATTAGAGACCCCTGAAACATTATTATTATTATTGGTGGAGGTGATTACCATCAAGCCATTACTGATACATCTTTACCCATCTTAATTTATAATACGTAAATACCCACCTCATTTGGACCCATCGCAACCAGCTTTCTGAATGTACAAACTCTAAGCCTCTTTGGACTTTCTTCATCGAAAGAGACCATTCATTGGAACACTAAATTAAATAACTTTGACTCATCGGAGAGCCGAAATATCGGACATATCCTGATAACACATACTTTTCTCTGACTTACGCAATTGTGGAATTTTTTTTTTTTTTTTTTTTTTTTGTGGGCGGAAAAACATATTTTATGAAATTTTCCTCATAGTACCCTATTCTTTTTCTAGCCAAATCCCAGGATTGTTTACCATATTCACCAGTCACAATTTCACGCGGGAACCTCATTAACAGCAGTAGATTCCATTTATTGGATCCCGGTGGAATATATTCCAGATAGCATTATTCGCTGCGTGCACTGCTAAATCACAAAAACTGAGCCATAGGACCTATTAATATCTGCTCCCTCAAAGGAGAGATACAATCGATTCAGACCGGATTACGGTGTGGGCTACGCTGGTCCGCTCAGAATTCGAAAATATCGCGTCACTGGGGAAGGCTTTTCTTTTTTCTTTATTATTTCTCTTTTTCTATACTTTCAAAAATTCGCTGCTCTTGGAACTGTCCACTCCTTTACCTACATCAATATCTAGAAATCCATAGAACATTTTATCTCGAGAATTAGACTTTGGTCTAATCATTGGAGAAACTTTTACGACGCTTTAAGATTTCTAAAGAGTATTGGCATATTAGAAAAGAATCGAATTCAAAGTCTTCAAAACTCTCTAGTGCCTGAAGTTAGTCAAAAACTCTTAGAATTTTAAATTTTCCCAATCTTTAAAGTCATAAATAATGAAATCGCATTTGGCGTCATATGCCAGCCATGTTAAGGAATTATTTGTTGTTGTTTTTTTTTGGGGGGGGGGGTCATAGTTAAAGATATTGTTCATAAAAGCAGTGTGAGTTTTTTTCATAATTTGTTTTATGAACTAGTATATCTGTATGTTTAGTAAATATGTAATAAAGCATAATAACATTTACATTAATGATGAATTTCCTTAGGAGTATTTTGCCCTTGACATTTATCCAAGGAGCATACACTGTGACATTATTAGGTTTTTTTAATTGTTTATTTTTGTCAAGGATTCGACGAGATTTACGCCGTTCAAGGTACAGTGAACCCATGATCTGTGCGCACCCGGAGGGTGAAGAAGGAATATAGCCGATAGAGCTATGGTGGAGGGCGTGTATTCCAGATCTGAGAACGTTGGCTGCCCACAATGAGTATGGGTAAGATGACGACTTTTGGATCCAGGTAGTACATCCCTCTGGAGGCAGGAAGCGCCGGTGGAAGGGCCTTCGGATATTGGGCCACACAAGCCACTTTTCTTTTCTTTTTTTATTACTTTTCATCCCAATTCATTATATTTGATACTAACTTATTTTACTCTCAATTTACAATTATTTATTAAGAAAAAAATAAATTTTCAATTACTTCCTACATCCCTTTCTGCCTAAAAAAAAATTAACTTGAAACAATTGTTTACAAGAAAATTCGAACTTCGAAATACCTTGTGTTAAAGTTGTTTTGAATTTCTTACGTACCACTCATGACAGAGAAAGGGATTTCATTTTCAATTCCAGGTCATATTAAAACGAATAAATCCAGCTTTTGTGAAAATAAAGCAAAAAATTAATTAAAGGAATAGCGATAATTAATTATTTCCGAATCCTGATAATATTTGGGACAGAGGAAGAGTCGTGGAGGTCGTTCTGGGCAGCCGGCAGTAGGCCATGACAAACGGTGCAGAAAACTCGCGACAGGCCGTATTAGCTCTAACTGCTTGATTTATACCGAGCTGTGGGGGTAGAGAGAGCCCTCGCGCTAACTGTAGTTTAAACTGAGGGGTGAGTCCCGGGGGTTTGGGAGTACTTTGGGGGGTGCGAAATAGTCAACATTGGGGTTAGTAAACGTGAGATCGGCTCGCCGAGACGTAAGCGGAACGTGTATCACAAGACTTTCAACTTAAATGTATCTTAAGGGACAACATAACCGGCTCCTTGAGCAAGTAGATTAAATTGAAGAGAATTTTATTAGTAACCCTACAGATGGCCGGTTTAAATTGAGATAAAATGACAAGTTTCAATGCAGTTATATCTAATCAGCCTATAGCTAGATATAACTCTAGAAAAAAGATTACTAGGTAACTAGATATAAAAATTTTTCTTATGAAAATACATTTTATCTATATAACTCTGCTTATATAAATATAATTATTAGTTACTTCCCTTACTTTCCTTGAGGTATTCTCAGGAATGGCTGAAACCACCATTCTTAGTGTGCATGACAGGTCCAGCACACAACAGAAACATCTTAATGACTGTTACGGAAAACAGTTGATTACATTGTACTCGCGTTTTTCAAATTCCTTGGCTCTAAAGATAAAGAATATAATTTCCAAAAACCGTCAACTTCTGGTCCTTCCCATGTTTCAAGTTGTGGAAAGTCTAAAAGCAAATAAATATAATCCTCTTTAAGATTAAGGTACACTAAAGGTCAATATTTAGATAGGTAACAAGGATATGAACGATACACCACTAATTATAATATATAT
>KZ807937.1:182808-205882 GCA_000696205.2 Oncopeltus fasciatus
TATATATATAATACATATAGGTGTATGTGTGTAAATGTTTATAACTCGATAGTTTATAGTGAGAACGGGAAGGAGTCTA
Source organism: Oncopeltus fasciatus (assembly GCA_000696205.2). NCBI lineage: Eukaryota > Metazoa > Arthropoda > Insecta > Hemiptera > Lygaeidae > Oncopeltus > Oncopeltus fasciatus. The sequence goes on from KZ807937.1 coordinate 182,888, forward strand.
TAATCACATTTTTTATATAAAATAAATATTGGAAGAAAACATAATTTAAACATCAATGTTCTACGACCGAGATTAGCGCGAAGGGTAACTGAAATATAAATCATAGGTCTACATATCCTTAGAATTAATAACTACGATACAAAGGCACTGGCATATTTTACGTGTTTCTCGTGAAGAATGTTGTTTAGCGCGGTTTTACTTAGAACTCACCCCCAAATATTTGTGTTTCTTATTCTTAAAATCAAGATATAAATGTAGGGTTATTTTGGAAATTTTTACTAGTAGCTCACCTTGAAAAAACAAGTTAAGACAAGCTACTTTATTTGTATGCCTGTGGAGGGTTTTGTAGATCCCGCTTTGGCTCCTCAGGTCTCTGAGAGAACGCTCACCCTCAGGGACAACCTGAACACGAGAACCCTCCAGAGTGCTCGGTCTACCCCCACACCAAAAACCCCCATCTGTTTGTTTATTATTAAGGAGACCTGTGCCGGGGTGGGGGGAGATCAGGGCGTCACCGTGTCTCCCGCGGAGGGGAGGACTTCTGCCCAACCCCAGCAGAATTAATTTCACACCAACCCCCCCTACTCCTCCGACCATTAGTCTAAGCCCCGAGGTTTATTTACTTATGAAAGCGTCTTGAATACTAGATGATGTTGTGATTAAATCCGAGAGGAGCTCAACTATCGTAGGGGTGGTTGGTTACGCTCCGACGCTGTCTTAACGGTCGATATAGCCGGTCTTGATGGGGGCCTATCATTTTGCCATTTACTGCCAACACTCCCCGTGAATAGTATTATGTATGGTGGCAGAGGGGAAACGACCTGTGGATGTTCTTGCCGGTGGCTAAAGACCAATTCATTATGGCCGCAAAGGGCCATGACTGACAAATCATTAATTATCTTTAAGAATATGACGGATGTAGATTTTCTCAAAGTAAAACAATCCCATAGAACACCGATATGAATTGAGATAAAAATACGTTGAAAGCACATTATTTACAATCAGACACTTTCTCTCCCTCCTCACACACTCTGTCTCTCTCTCTTTCTCTCTCTCCCTCCTTTCTCTCTCCCTCCTCTCCTCTCCCTCCTTTCTCTCTCTCAATCTCTCTCGCTCTCTCTCTCCAGGAATAAGGTCATGCAGGAGGTCACGAAGCCATCTAGTTTGCGTCGAGGGGGGAGGGTTGTAGGGGTTGTAGTTGGAAGACATAGTCTGTGCTAGTGGATTAGGATGGTTTGGCAGTTTACTGTGGAAAAGAGGAAGCGGGAAGAATTAAGGTCTTGAGCTAAAGGGATATTAAAATCGTAGTGAAGGGAGGAATTTGATACGTAATAGGGAGCGTTAGCGATTATTCTGAGGGTTTTGGATTAAAAGGACTGGATATTTTTGTGAACTGGGTAGACTCAATGGACTTTGTTGATTGAGTCTTTCTCTTTTAATTTTAGTATGTTTGCCCCATGTGAGTCGTGAGTCGAGATGGAACCTCAGGTAACGAACGAAGTTCGAGAAAAGTAGAGAAATATTGTTAAATTTCACAATTTCATCTAAGTTTTTTTTCCGCAATTGGAAATTAACTTAAACGCATTTCACTTCATTGATTTTATTCTCCATTTGACACACCATTGTTTGATATTTTTGAAATGATCTTGTTTTTAGAAGCAGTTTTAGGATAGGGATGGAGCTCTATATTATTTAAATAATATGTTAGAACGACTCAGACTGGCTAAAGCTTGTCTCAGCATCCTTAACTTAAATTCTTATTTACTTTTCTTATCAATACATACTAATTAAACACTTTTTATGTTTTTCTATAAATCCCTCTTTTAAAAAAAGAAGTGCATTTGACTGGTTCATTCTAATTTCAGCCTTGAAGAAGCCATTGCATGATTGGCTAAACAACTTTCTGGAACGCTCTAAATTGGAAAAACCCATGAAACATTTCTTTAAAATAATTTTGAATATAAAAATACAGGCTATAAAAAAAAAGTCTTTATATAATACATTAGCACTACTTATACATTAAAATTCTTAACTTATCAAAAGACCTATACCTTGGGTTCAGTGCCTAATTATAAATAAAACACAAATTAGAGTTGACACTTGACATTAATTTTTTATATAGACTAACGATTTTTACAATAATCATTTTGAATAATAATAACTTACATTGTTATTTTCTAATGACACAATTAATATACTTCAAAAATATATATTTAACTACACTAAAATTTCTTTTTTCCTATCTATATCATGTCAATAAAAAATATGACATATACGTGTTAAATGTATTGGATATCTAAATGGAGTTTTATTCACTATTTTTTTGGTTGCATGTTAGTTTCCTTTTTTATATTTTCGACTGTGGTCCCTTCATTTTTCCGAATTCTTCAGAAGTCTGATCATGTCTGATTTATAAATAGCTTATCCATTGAAATCCCCGAAAATCTGTAGGCAGAAGTTCTATGGGCAAGCCCCAAAAAGTGGAAGGATCAAATAATAAGGTAGCAGCTGAATGAAGTATGCCAACCCCCTGTAAAGCTCGCCGATAAAAGTCAGCTGTGTGGCTCTGAAAGTTGGGAGACCTTTTAGTCAGCCGGGAGAGAGAGAGAGAGAGTGTGGAGAAGGGGCAGGCATTGTCGCCGAGAATCTTTGAATTTATGGAGCCGTTCTCGCCAGAACATTCAATAGCTGGAACATTCAGCACGGCCACGAACCATCACTAACCTTTCCACCAACCCTCTCACACCCTAAAATAAAGAATACGTCACATTATTTCTCCTTTCTTTTTTTTTTTTACCTTTAATCGGTACAATTATTTTAGGTTCCTTTTAAATTTTTTTTTCAGCTTATGAGTGGAAGGAATTTTAAGTAGTTACCAGACGGTGAAATTTAAGAAAAGAAATTAATACAACCAAAATAGCAGAAAAATTATGTAATTGTAAATACTGATATTTGTTGTGCCATTTAATCCCACGTTAATTTTATACAATAAATGCAAGGGAATATAATACAAAAATCTTACTACCTCAGAAGGGACTCGAACCCGGATCTCCTGCTTTCCGGGTTCGAGGCTGATGTAGTAAGATTTTTTATTATATTCCCTTGCATTTATTGTATATTGTGGAATTATCTTCTTGGATTTTTCTTCTAAAGAATTCAACAAAATGATGATTTCCAAAAACCAATAAAGTCCACTTCCGGTTAGTTAAACATAATGTAACAAATAACTACAATCAGTCAGTATAATATATTTGAAAACACCTAAATTAACATATAAGTTTTTTAATGAAGAAAAACTAAAATGGCCAATACTTTTTTGTCATCATAATGGACGATATCATCTCATCTGGGTTTGGCGGAAGGACAATAAGGTTATTGAAAACATATGTCTTCCAGCTAACTTCCAGATTAGGAAAGGTCAGCTTAATAACCCCATTGATGCTATTTCCTTCTTCCATTTTAACTAAAACTTATATAGGTAAACATACAAAACTCAAGGTATAAGTATTTAATAAATACTGTGGACTACTTGACTGATTTCGGAACTTACATCTCGAGAAAAAACGAACTGACATTTCAAAACTGTAGAAACTCGGTCAACCAATTGGACTGTCTAGAGGAACCATTTCTAAATGTTTAAATACTATTGTGAAGCATGTTTCCATTGGAAAAATTTACTTAGGAAAATGAGTTCTTTTGAAATTTCGCTTTTCGTCAAAATATAACATTCCCACATTTTTGAAAACTTAAAATAAGCGTGAATACGTCTTTACTATGTTTCTATTGCTACCTATTCAACAAGTCCTATTAGTTCATAACTTGATTTTCTAAGTTTTTCTCCATCTCCCATAATTGACTCGACGACACTACAACTAAGATTTGACGGGACTCTTAGGGGTGAGAGTGAGGGACCCCTAACGCACTGAAGGGCGTAAGAACGTCCTTATACACAGGAGTCATTATCGCCTCAAGTAATCTATCAAGTGAGCTAGCTGATCTCGTCTTCCTTAGGTCAGATCGCCATCCAATTTTCTTTATGGGAGTTTCTCTCTCTCTCTCTCTCTCTCTCTCTCTCTCTCTCTCTCTCTCTCTCTCTCTCTCACTCCCTCTCCATCTCACTCTCTTTCTCTCTCACTCTTTCTCTTTCTCTCTCTCTCCCTCTTATAAATTGTCTTTTGGCATAGTTCCCAAAAATATTACTAAATTTAATTTTTTTTAAATAAATTAGTAAGCATTCATCATTAAGCTAAATTAATAAATATTGATTATTTAGCTCATTAAAACATGAGCATTAATTTATTTATAAGCATTTTAAATATAGCCCCTTAAAACTTGGCTTTTATGTTATCAAATATTCAAAAGTTATTAATTAGGAAGAAAATTAAAAGGTTTACGCCTTTTAACACATGTTTTGCCAAAAAAAAAATTTTTTTTAATGTAGCACACCTTTTAAAAGAAACAGGCATAATTTAGATGCATGCTAGTTATTTTTTTATTAATTTCAATTGAAATATTTAGCAGTTAAAAAAATTGAGCAACGAGAAAATACTGATCAATATGGAAGGAGACAAACATCCTAACAATTCCTGTCACACAGGGTCAGTGTAAACTAAGCAGATTTCCCATCGTCACATTGAATATCAACATGAATGTGGGTAAATCAATACTTTAATCTTTCAGACAAGGAAAGGGCAATAAGTTTTACCTCAGGTGAAACATGCCTCGAAAATATATTGTAATATTGTATCTTCCTTAAATATATTTTAGTGAAACGAATATAGCGAAATTGTATTTTTTACCTATTGTGCTCTTTATTATTATTTTTTCTTTAACACTGATGATGGAAAAGATTTTATCAATTTCTCTCTCTCACTCCCCCTCTCTCACTCACTCACTCACTATTTCTCTTCCTCCATCAATTGATTTCAGCTGTTGATTAACTTACCTATCGATTTTTGAAAATATTCTTAAATCTTAGTTTTGGCATTCTTATATATTTGATCAAGATTCGCGTCATTAAACAAATGTGAGTACCCTACAAAGCGTAACATTATATTTATCAGCGTACTTACTAACTTAGTACAGTGGATTATTGCGCGAGTTAGAGAATTGAACACTGGTCATTTATAGTACACTGGTTACCCCAGAAACAAAACTGTAGTTCCACATTTGGTGAAGTATTTACGCAGATCTGTTGTTCTGCTGATCTGGTGCTGCCCTCTGTTGGCGGCTCCCTCAAGACAATGGGTCTGCAAATATTTGTGTGTGCGCCAGAGTCTAGGGGGAACGTCGACAACCCTTACAGCTCAACCCCTCAGTGAAGGCAATGAACTAATTAATTAATGTCTAACTCCCCCTTCTTTAGACCTCATGTCGGGGTGGTCTTTTAATTGACTCAGTAGAGTAGCTTTTGAGGTCTGTATTAACGTCATGGGCAAAATGCCTTGTTAGAATTATTGAATAAAATGTTCCATTTGATCATTTTCAAGAACATAATAATTATAGCAAGTACATAATGTCCAACGGCGTCTATTATTATGGTTTAAAAGCAACTATTAATAGAAACTTTCACCTGTTTACTGGAGAATCGTTTACAGGAGTTGTACAATGATAATTTTAAACAAATAAAGGGCAATTAAAGTAGAAACAGCTGAACCAAAATTGTACAAAACCGGAGGCCCTCTATATGTAGTAGGTAACCTGCTAAATATGAATGCATTGTTAAGGTAGCACTGGGCTATACACAAAGATGTTCTCAAGTAAGAAAATATGAAGAATTCTTTGCAGACGATCAAAATTTAGATGTTATCTGTAGTCATTCTTGAAAAACCCTAAAATGCAGCTACTAGCTATGAAAGAAGGTTGATAAAATCAACTTTATCATAAACGGTCTCAAATAAATACAAAACTGAAGGAAATCGTATAAAAAAGCTGGAGTTTATCTGCAGAGATTCTTTAGGAAACTTTTTTATTTTTTTTTTTACTACTGCCTCTTTATTAGTAAAAATTTTTGATGTACAATGTGCTATAAATAGCAGTCCGTTTGCTATGGTGGTGTGAGTCTAATTGGTACACCACCTATAGCGACTCTTTTTCCCGTAGGTATGTGCGGGTTATGGTGAGAATATATCTGCGGACGTTGTTCTCCGGAGGAGCTTTACAAATGAAGTAACCGGTGAGGCATAACCGGCGTTTATATCATGTATGACACACAGTTTAGGAAATTCCTATACGTTCATGTATATATAGTAGTAAAATGTATTATATGTTATAGTAAAATGTAACACATATAAAGTAAATTACCTATAAATGTAATTGAAAAAATTATAGGTGCGATCGGCTGGCATTGAGTTCCTCTACGCTTAAAACTGCTGATCTCAGTGGAATTGTTGATGCAATTGAATATAGTAAATTATTTCTAACTCCATAGGTCTTGTATGTTCCACGACATTTACTAACACAAAAAACATAAATTATACCATAACTTAATTTTGACTCTCACCCCTAGAGTGTGTTAAACATTCGTTCCAATGTATACGGTCATATTTGTTAAAAACAATATTTTGCAAATGTGCCTCCCAGTGACAGTGGCTTAGGCACCTTCAGTTATTTCACCTATGTTTATATTATATTAGTCTCTGAATAAATAAATGTAGGAGTAGTTACTAGTACCTGTCAATCTGTTTGTAATTAAATAAAATACGGAGAACAAATGCTTGTTGTTATTGTCAACGAGAAGGAATGTTTTAATTTTAGCATTCAGTTTGAAAAAAATGTTTCCTAAAAAAAATCGAACAGCGTTTTTTAATATTCGCAAGAATGCTGTCGAGTTGTGATTGAAAAACTTCCAGAAGTGTGAGTAGATGATTATTTTTTTATTATTAAAGTTTATTTTTCATTTGCTCTTTTTTTAAAGAGATAAATTTTAATTATACGTGAGGATACGGCTTTTTCAAGGGGCCCCTTCAGATCCCCCAATATAAAAATCTTTCTTTGTAAGTGTTTGGTTTTTTTTTCAAAAATATTTTATTTTATTTAAAAGTAAAAAAACTATTTCACAATTAAAGTTAAAATTCTTATCACTTTCATCATCATTTTCAGACATAAAGAATCCAATGTCTATCGGAAAGAAGTATAAATACCAAGTTTTGTAATTTATATTCTTCATTATTTTTAAGAGATTTTTAAATAATTTTTAATGGACCATATAATTAGCTTCCGTAGAAATAGATCTTTGAAATTCTTTCAAATAGTTGTACCAAATTAATATCTTAATATATTTTCGGGAAATGTTTTAAGAGTAATTAGTAAATTATTTAAAACATAGTAAATGTAAAAAAAAAAAAAAAAAATCAAGTTTTCTATGAAGTTTTGACTCCCGGTCAAATAGAAGAAACGTAAAAATAGATGACAAAAACCCCGAAAGCAAATTACTCAGAGCTAGGGTTAATAAAATTATAAGATAGTTGCTGCATACCGCTCGGGTAACGAGAACTCGAGCAAACCAGGCTAAATAATAAAATTTGCTATTTATGACGACTCTAAGCATTTAATTAAAAATGATAAAAATAAGCTTTTTTAGTGAATGAAATGTTGGTTAATTCTATAACTTCCAATATCAAAAATTTGCTTTCTTAGAAAATGAAATCTTGGTTAATTCTGCAACTTCCAATATCAAAGTCAGTTTGAGCTGTGTAATAGAAAGTATGGGAATTATAGGATGAAGAACGCCTTTTTTTTTTTTTCTGATTAATATAAATTATAAAATATGAAAATATACACTATTTTAAAAATAAATGCTATTTTAATAAAGAATAACTGCAAACACATAAATCTGAAGAATACAGCTTACCAAAAGAAAAATAACATATTTTAATTTAAACCTTCAATAACTACGAATTTATGACTACAATAAAAGTGTTATAACACCAAAAATAACAGAATGACTTGAAGCTTTTCAAACCATCTCTAGCCAACAATAAAGTAGCAGGGGGTGAGTCCATTAGACGGCGGCGTTTTATTGGCTCTTTTATTCTCCAGATACAGCTCAGACTGAAATGTGTTAACGACATTAGTTTTCGTTTGCAGGCTTCTCCTCGCAGCTAGTAATTAAACTTCTCCAAAGTTGGTTATAGTGGATCCACATTCAGAAAATATTGGTGGGAGGTTGCAAGTTGGAGCAGTGTAAACAGAGCGAATCCCACAAGCTAACAGTCAGCATTTAATATAAGTATCAGAAAATGGCTAGTAAGACATTGCGATCCGACAAGTTCATTTCTGAAATGGAGAACACACATGAAGCTGAATGTTGATAAGAGCTAAATATTGGTTAATTGGTAAATATAAGAGATAAAACAAATAAATGGAGATTTGAAAAAAAAACTGATTTATTAAAAAATGAGTATTTTTATTCCGATCAATTGGAATATTTATTATTAGAAATGCAAAGTTACAATGAAAATAAAAAAAACAACACAGAAGAGATTTTTAATTCGTTTTCTGACTAGCAAGATTGATGTAACTAACTAGATAAGAGAGATAGCTTTCCTCTTCTGCTTTATGGTTATCTTCAAGTCCAAGTTTACGTGAGATATATAAGTGTTGATTTGCAGAAAAGTATAAACGCGGTGGAGGAAATTACCCGAGGGCGGAGCGGTGTTTTAGTGGATTATGTTGGTAACCAGCTTAGTCTCTCAAGGGAAGGTTATGTTTACAAGTCCAGAGCAAATTCAATGAAGAAGTGATTAGGCCTTCGTCTGTGTCGGCACTCGACAGTCAAATCTAGTTAGCGTCGGGCCAAAACAAGCCCTGCGCTTGGAAAAACAAGACGAACGCCATTTGAGCCCACTCAGCTCAGCCTTTTGATAAAATTCTGCTGTTTTTGACTTAAATGGATTACTGCAGAGAGAGAGGAATTTCCTCAAGTGCTTTCTAAACACAGAAAATGGCTAATAAAAGAAAATTCCTAGCTGGCTTGTACTAGCCATTACGGTCTTCAGCCAATTTCTTCCAAGTTACAGTATCACATGTTCTCCCCTGACAGGCTCCATGACAGTCCATTTGAAGCCATCAGACATACTTCTTTTTCCTCTTACTTCATATAAGTTTCTTTCGTTCATAAGCAGATTTGCATCAAGAAAGGCAATACTTTATAAGTTGAAGCCTTGCCTATAGACAAATGTTGTATGTTAAAATTATATACAATTTATATGAATGTGTGAATTTGTAAAATAGAGAGAGAGAGAGAGAGACAGTAATATTGGGGTATCGTTATCAAATTCTTCAAGTACCGGCTGTATATAAGCGGTTTCTTTGCTAGATATACTCTCCCTATCTATTTTTCCTGATATCTGTAAGCTTTTATCATAAATACTATTTGAGACACACGTTTGTTCAACATCTCATGTAAATATTCATTCCACATCTTGGGAGCTGTAGCACAGAGATCGAGGAGTTACTTGACACATCCCTAAAGATGTTCTTCACTTTGCCGCGACCGAAGTCAAGTAAACCAATAACCATCCACCTAAGCTCAAAACACCCGGTCAACGAGCTAATCACCGAGCTAATACTTCGAAATCTTATTTTTAAAAAGCCAATATATTCCTGACCTACCACAGCAATTGTGTTCTTAGAAGAATCCTCGCATTCACAGCTTGGAATCATTAGAACTAATGGCTTTTACCGAATTCATATTAAATAATTGTTAATTTGGAAAGATGTTACGTTAATATTTTTCTAATCATATTGTTCCTTCATAAAAACGAACAAATCAATTTCATGCAAGTTTTATGAAGAACGGAATATCAGGCGATAAATAAATACAAAGACCTGAAACGTCAGGAAATATGAAAATTATTCTGGCCGAAACACGACAATTAGTTCTAAGTGACATTATTACATAAAATTACTGTATGAAATATCATCAAAAAAGTCCACTGAAAACAAGACTTTTTTCATTAGATCTGTTCTAAGAGGTGTTTAACCCGGAGAAGCATATAACGGAATTCATTACAGCATTGTTGCTATTAAATAAAAACAGTTTAGGTCAGGGTGGGACTCGAACCTGCGTTTTCTGATCACTAGAGAAAAGTTCTGACCATTGCACTACATAGGCTGTGTTAGAAACTCTTCCCTAATGCTTCCTAACCTCCCACGAGTATAAAGACGTGAAGATTCATCCAGCGAGAGGCGGACACACCAGGGATATTTAAATAAAAATTTAGGTGTTTTTTTTTTTTTTCGAATCCTGCCGTAACATAACTTCTTATAAAATAATTATTTTAAATTTTAATGGAAGACTCTCAATCATTTTTTTTTTCTAATTTATCGAATTGCTCTTAATCAGGAATGCATAAAACAAACTCACCCTGAATTATTCCACAATAAATTATTTCCTACCTTTCAATAATATTTTCAAACATACTTTTTGATAATATTCATATTGAATATTGCAAATAATTAAATAAGATTACGAAATTATGTCAATATGAATACCGTTTATGAAAAAGATGGTTGAATTAGAAATAATATAGACATGACAATAACTATGAGTGAAAAAATGCATATTTTATTACTTTTATCAAAGGAAATATATACCAGTTTGATGTAAGGATGTGTGTATATATATATATATTTTTTTTTTCATTTTTTGTAAGTTTAATATCTTACGTTTCTGTATAACAATAGTATCAGTAGTCAATGATACAAATTCAACATGTCAAATTCGTGATAATAAGAAAGATAGATTTCTGACTAAAAATGTACATTACCAATACATTATACCTTACCATAACCTATTTCCTAAAAGTTCTTCTTCTTAAAAATATCTTCCCGCTTATATTAAATATCTCCGTAGTATTAATGATCAAATATTGACAAGTTATTTAAAAAAAAAAAAAAAAAGATTTCTCACATCTAGAACTTTGCATTTAATAAACTAATAACATATTTTTCTTTTATAGGTAAGTGAAATATGTTATTTCTACGCCTAGACTTTTCGAGAGGATATAATCAAGTAAGAAAATTTGTTCAAAACTTTGCATATCAAATAAGGATACATCACTTTTCTTAAGTATAAAACTTAAAAACTATATATATATAGCTTATTTTTAAAGTTATTGAAAACCACAATGCTGCATGAAAACGAGGAAATTGATGTATCGTTTAAAATAAAATATTAAATAATAATAAAAAAAAGTGAGGATGATCTTCAGTTCATCATCCTCAGACAAAACGAATACTTTTATACGTTTCAATGCAACATATTTCTATATTTTGATGTTTTTTTGGGAGATTTTATGCATTCAACTATCAGCGCCATCTGTGGCTTTATAAGTTGAAGCTAAGAAGCCTGGCCATCGGCCCAAAACGGTGCAAAGGACCATACGAAGTACAAGGTTCATACTCAAATGGTGGGGGTAAATGACCTTTGAGAGAGGTTGGGTCCGGTCAACCACACCCTACAGGACGTCTAACGAGGCCCGGTCCGCGACCGTCTAGCCGCTAATTGCAATGAGTCAACAGCGAAATCCGTTAACGTTCAAATATTATTACATATGTTTGATTAAGACTTTTAAAAAATTTAGAGATTAAAAATGGAAATTAAAATGATAGTTAAAAGAGTCTTCTTTTAACTAGCATATATTTAACTCAAAAATTAAATAAATAAAAAGCTTGACTAATCTGAGATCTAAAAGTTTAATAGAATTTCATTCATTAACCGTGATAGGGTATATTGTTTTTCTTGTTCTTCTTTGCCAATTTTTCTTTATCGTCTGTATTTTCTTATTTATCTTATGTTTGTAGCATTTAAGTTGGTGTGATTCAGCTCAAATTAGAAAACTTACATGTCCACCAATTAGTAATAACAATGAATACATTTTGCCTTTTTTAAAGTATCGCATTGCACAATTTAGCACTAATACCTTCGGTTATTTCACATATAATTTTCCTTTCACTTTGACTTTTGTATTGGTCACCAACGTCTGATTGTTTTGCTAATTTTAATTATTTTATTTGCTAATTTTAATCACATTTATTTACAATCCTATATACATAAGATGGTCTACATGAATCATGAAAAGTTTCCTTAAGAATGTCAGTAGATGACCTAGTAAATTCCGACAATTTGCCCCTTTAATTTGACTCTGTAAGAGGACGTTGTAAAACTTTCAGCTTTTGTTTTCGGTTAAACTCCTTTATTTCAGCTGTTTTAACCCTCATTTGTCCTTTATTTTGGCTCTTTAAGAGTTCCACATAGTAACAATTTTTTTCTTAATTTTGTATATCTTTTATTTTTTAATTTATTCACTCGTTCATTCATTTTGGATCGAATATGTTTCTTGTTTTTTTGAAGATGCTCAAATGATTTTTCATTCTCCATTTATCTATTGTGTACAAATGGAAGACAGGTAGAAAAGCAAAAGAAGAACATATTAGGTACCCATAAAATATTGTATGAAAAAAATTATTTATATGCCATTTATAAATATTCTGATATAATACTATTTCCTAAACCTGAAAAATCACCGCATAATCTCTCATCCTAAGGTCCAATAAGTCTCCCTCCTACACTTTCAAAGGTTGTCGAAAAAATACTGTTGAAACGAATGATGCCTTCCATTGAACCCTTCAATATCCTCCCAAATCATCAGTTCGGCTTCAGAAGTAAGCATTCAACTGTCCAGCTAGTGTTTCGTGTCGTAGACTTCATTTCCTCTTCCCTTGAGCGCAAAGAGTACTGCCCTGGACTTTTTAGGATCTTTCCCAAACATTTGATAGTCTGGCACAGTGGCCCTCTGTTTAAACTGAAATCCATACTTCCTAGTAACGCTTACCTTATCCTTAATTCTTACTTATCCAACTGTTTCTTTATGGTTTGGCAAGGGCTAGATTACTCCCATTTCTACCAAGCAGAAGTAACATCTTAGTTCTATTTGCGGTCGACAAAGCTATCCTACCCTTCCATCCCGATCCTAAAACTGCTTCTAAAAACATACAAGATCACCTAGAAAAAATCAAACAATGGTGTGGCAAATGGAAAATATAAATCAATGAAGTAAAATGCGTTGAAGTTAATTTCGATTCAACTATGGAAAAATGTAACAATATTCCTTTACTTCATTCAAATTCCGTTCGTTACCTTGGGTTCCATCTTGACTCACGACTTACTCAGGGAGAACATACTTCTATACAGACTTATGAATAAGAACTCCAATCCAATGGTTTTAATTATTGTTGTGCACTTTACTTTTTATCTTTTCCTAAAAATATTATACTATATTCTTTATGAACACAAAAACGTTAGTTCTTATAGATACTCGAAAAAATTGACAATCATGAAAAACCTTACGTTTTTTTGTAATTCCAACAAAATTCAAAATTAACGCTCGGTTAGCGTTAGAAATAGGAAAAGTACTACGAACTTATACATGATTGTGAAGTATTCACTATTCTATCAGAGACCCTAAGTTTCATGACAAAAAAGATTAGGCATCAGATTAAGATTTTATAATAAAATAATTCGAAATTTCTGCCCAACCTAAACTAAAATTTCAAGCACCACAATACCGTCAAAATTTTATTATAAACATCTGTGCTATATTATCCTAGCATATAAACTCGCTGACATATCCCTCTTCCTACAAAACCTTCATTTTTCTTAAAAAGCTCTATACTACAGACACCTCCCTACGAATACAAGGAATAGTCAATCCCTTAAAAATATAGCCATTTTTATTTCAGAATTTTTAAATGAAAAAATAACTGGAATAGTATACAATGTTGGAGGGGTGATAAACTTAATGTATTTTAGAGGAAAACTCACTGAACATTTCTAGCCAGGCTGGACTTTCGTGTTAACCAGTCTTCAGCAAAAATACTCGTATTGTATAGGATATTTAAGGTCAATATTCAAGAGCTACCTTAACAAAGCTGATTTTCAATTTGACACTTGAATTATTGACACAAACAGCAGTAAATAACTTAGGACTTGTAGGAGCCATATCCGGGTATCGAAACCTACCACACTGTTATCCTCTCATTGACAACTAACCCCATTAAATTCAGCAAACATATTTCCAAATTTCGAAAAGTCTCCTTCAAGTTCAAAACGTGTCTACAAGTGATGTCAATATCGTCAAAATAGCCCAGCAGTTGAGGTCTTTAATATAAATATGCACATTAGTCTATATTATACAATCCCCTAGATTATGCCTGCTTAATAGTCATTAAGGGGCACAGAACCGTTCTTACTCATATTTCCAACTCCCGGACGATATTCAAGTTTATCAATACAATATCCATGTACATCAATGCATACTATACACAACTAAACTAAATATATTTAAAAATAATAAAAAGTATAAACAAAAATGAATTTTTAAAAAATCCCACAATAGACTATGTAGGCCTAGGGGGAAAAACCGAAATTGATAATCTTCCTTTTTATTTAAGTTAAAATAAAAGCCTTAGAATATAACAGGTGTAATATCTTATTGTTAATTTACTGTTAAGACAATATAATATATTAATATAAATATTGTATAGTGAAATTTTCTCATCTATTTTTATTTAAATCCTTTTTTTAATGGAACATGGGAAATCTACTTAGACTAGACACCTATTGCTTGTTGATTATTTAAATAATATTCCATCGGGAAATGGAGCCACTCCCCATCAAAGTGTCCAATCAGCTCGCTCCACATATCCTATCAGCAAAGTTTCAGCATGAACTTAGTAAATTTAACCAGGTAAGTTCAATCTTTCAGAGATAGTTGCTCCAAGCGAGCTGACCGACTCCAGCGTCACCTACAGAAAATTAAATTCAGGGGGGGTGGAAGTCTGTGCGTGCCGTGCGAGATCAACACCCCAGTTAAGCCAAACAGTTGGCGGGAAGAAGAGAAAAGTTCGTCTTCGGGGGAGGAAGCTCCCCTTCGGTAAGCCGCAAGTTTGATGGGGGGGGGGGACTCTCTGACTCCAACCCCTAAGTAGATAGCTACATACCGCGGTGTGACGCATCTTCTCAATTAGCCAATCCCAAGGCAGGGATATTTCTGATGGAAGTAGTTTGTGCCGCCCAGGAGTATTGCTTTACTAGTGGGAGTTACGACGGGCCACAATGCTTCTGAATTAAATTGGATTTTAAAATCTTTAATTTCGGATCACTCAATCCTAGTGATGTCTCGGCTCTCAGTTGCTTTTATGTCGCCCTGATCTATAAGTGATTGTTATAGGATTATAAGTGATTAATCACCGGCCAAATTCTCCGTAATCTTCCCAAGAAAGCAATTGTATTCTTGACCTATATTTATAATCGCATATTCAGAACTACTCACTTCCCACTCCTCTGGAAATATTCCGACATAATATTATTATTTCCCAAACCTGGAAAACTACTACATAATCCTTCATCCTACCGTCCTATAAGTCTCCTTCTGTCACTTTCTAAGGTATTCGAAAAAATACTGTTGAAACGAATGATGCCTTCCATTGAACCCTTCAATATACTCACAAATCATCAGTTTGGCTTCAGAAGCATTCCACTATTTAGCAAGTGTTTCGCGTCGTAGTCTACATTTTCTCTTCCCTTGAGCGTAAAGAGTACTGCCCATGAGCTTTTTTGGATCTTTCCCAAACATTTGATAGAGTCTGGCACAGTGGTCTTCTGATTAAACTGAAATCCATACTTTCCTAGGAACACTTACCTTATCCTTATCTTACTTATCCAACCGTTTCTTAAGGGTTCGGCAAGAATTAGATCACTCCGGTTTCTACCAAGTGGAAGCGGGAGTTCCTCAAAGTAGCGTGCTTGGACCTATCCTATTCATCCTGTACACTGCTGACATCCCTACCCATCCAAGTACCCTCTTATCCCTATTTGCAAACGACAAAGCTATCGTATCCTCCCATCCCGATCCTAAAACTGCTTCTAAAAACCAACAAGATCACCTAGAAAAAATCAAACAATGGTGTGGCAAATGGAAAATATAAATCAATAAAGTAAAATGCGTTCAAAGTTAATTTTGAAATCAACTATGAAAAAAAAAACTTAACTTAAATTCAAAAATTTAACAACATTCCTTTACTTCATGCAAATTCCGTTCGTTACCTTGGGTTCCATCTTGACTCACGACTTACACAGGGATAACATACTAAAATTAAAAGACAAGAACTCAATCGGCAATATGGACTTCTATACAGACTTATGAATAAGAAATCCAATCTATCTATAGAAAACAAACTGACGCACCGCAAACCTTATTAAGACCAATCTGGACTTACGGAGTAGAAATCCAACATCCAAAGAATTCAGTCTTTTCAATCCAAAACCCTGAGAATAATTACAAATGCTCCCTATTACGTATCTAATTGATCCCTTCACCACGATCTTAACATCCCTTTTGTTCGTCACTTCATTTCTTCTCGCTTCCTCCTTTCCCACTGTAAACTGCCATACTATCCTAAACCACTAGCACAGACACCCTCCCCGTCGACTCAAACGAAGATGGCCCCATGACCTCCTGAGGAGTAAATCTGCAATAAATATCTGTAAATAATTTTAGTGTGGTGTCATTGGTCAACTTCTAACCTCATGTGATTGACATTGATTTCACTTTTACTTCATTGTGATCAAATTACAAAATGTTTTTATTTAACAGAATTTAATAAATAAAAGTTTGATAATAAACATTCAATTGTCCCACAATCGTATGAACGAGAGGTATGAAATTAGTACTCATCTCGATTTACCTCATAGAAAAAAATTTAATGAAAATCTTTGTACCCATTTAATCTCCAATTTTAACTATTAATAATTTGAATCAAATTTAAAACTGAATTAAATTTTAACCCTTAATCCCTGAATGAACTTGACCTAAAAAAAAGTTAATGAATTAAGTAGCTACCAATTCCAAATAAATAAAACCTAAATCAAAAAATTTTATTCGTACAGCTAGCTGATTCCAAGAAATTTCGTGTCAGTACACACGTCAGTACGGACGACACATATTTTTGTTTATCCGTTTTTGGGACTCTACATGCTTAGAAACGTAAACGTCAAATTTTGAGATGCCAACAATATACGCTCGCTTTGAACCGTGCACGAAATTTCCCGCAAACAACTGGGAGTGCTTTGGTGTATTTTTGGATTTAGCTTCTGTCAGGTCCTTTCAGTCCAAAATGCTTAGAATAATTGCTAACGCTCCTTATTATGTGTACCTTTCATCAATTTAATATTCCTCTCGTCCATGGTCATATCTCCAGCCGCTTCATGCACTTCCATAGTAAACTCCAATTTCATCCTAACCCATATGCCTAATCTCTATCGTTGGACACCAATCCTCACAATCTTCCCCGGCGACTTAAACGGAGATGGCCTCGCGACCTCCTGGGCCTTAATGCCTAAACGTATTAGGAGTGGAGTCGATGGGCCTTTTCTCCCAGCACAGTGAAGTTTATTTTTTACATTTATTTATATATTTTACGTTTATTATATATATATNGTGATGTTCACTTATTTATTTTTAATTTTTTTTGTGTAATTTATTTATTTTTCTATTGTATATTTCTCTTTGTCATCAAATTATAAGATGTTTATTAAGAGGCTGTAATAAATAAGAAATTAATAATTAAATAAATAAATGAGGCTTCTGTTGAAAATGTTAGGCAGAAAAAAAATAGAAAGAGAAAGATGGAAATAAATAAATTGAATAAGTATGACAGAGATGAGTGAAAGGGAGAGAGTATGAGAGGAAAATGAGGTTTGGGGGAAAATAGGAAAAAGAGAAAGAAACACTGCTAGATTTAACAAATGGAAAACAAGTAAACGAGGGAGCGAGAGAGTGAGTGGGGAGAGGGAGAGTGAGGAGGGAAAGTGAGAAGGGGGAGAGGGAGCGAGACGGGGCGATGGTGAGAAAGAGGAAGAGGAGAGAGAGGGAGTGAGAGAGGGGGGAGATGGAGTGAGAGTGGGTGAGAGGAGAGGTGAGAGAGAGTCTTTTTGAGTAGGGGTGAGAAGGTGCGAGGGGGAGAGGGTGGCCGAGGAAGA
This sequence comes from Oncopeltus fasciatus, assembly GCA_000696205.2. Taxonomy (NCBI): domain Eukaryota; kingdom Metazoa; phylum Arthropoda; class Insecta; order Hemiptera; family Lygaeidae; genus Oncopeltus; species Oncopeltus fasciatus. The sequence goes on from KZ807937.1 coordinate 200,934, forward strand.
GGTAACAGTTAGCAGTGGGGCTGTAGAGAGCTCGGATATGGGGGGGGACAGGGACTTAGAGGGATGCGTAGGAAGAAGCTTAGTTAGCCAAGTTTACAAAGCCTCCTGTATACTATCGACTAATTGCCCGTGGTCAGTGTACACTTTGAGCTGTGGACTTAGGCCCCTCCCCTACTCGAATCGCGTCCCCCCGAGGACTCAAGTAACGGGACTTGAACAGCTAATTGTATACATCTCACTCAGATATCAAGCACTCCTACAAAGCTTTCACATGCTAAAGCCTGCAATCCTTCCTAAATAAACCAAAAGTACAATTTAAATTAAATGTAATAATTTATTACATTCTGAACATGAATATATTATATTGCACACATAAAAGTTGTTTTAATTTCATGTCACGAATATTAAAGAAAATATTAATGTAAAACTTTGGTCTAATACACTTTCCCTTTCCTTCTTCCGGGGAAAAGCTCAAATATAGATTTATTATATTTCATTTTAAACACAGCTAACTCAACTATAAACTTGTATACGTACTCTTGGTTAAGTACAAAATAAATCTGCTTAAAGTTCTGTCAAGCTAAAATTTATTGTATTTATGATTATAGTATGTAAATTTTAAATTTATAAAAATAATAAATATTTTAAAACAATTTCATAATATTTATTTCATTTGGTGTTTACTTCATTAAGAGCTAAGAGAGTTAAAAGAGTGTAATTATCGGTAATGAAAATAAAGTAATTAGCTGAGTGCAATATCAAAGCGTGCAGTATATCAGAAATCTCTATGGCTAATGCGTCTGGAGCATTGAGAGTTAGCACGTCCCGTCAAGAGAAGTTTCCCTACTGTGACGTCACTGGAAGTTTGAAGGACGTGATTGTCTCCGCCAATGTGGGATTGTCCGCTCCTACCTCCTTGGCCCAATTAGGGACAATGAGGCTGTGGAGCGGCTCGTTCATCATCAGCCTCCACCAGCCGACAGCAGCCTCAATGGCACCGCTCCCGCCCTTGAGGTTTGCGGGTTAATGGAGGCTAGCACTGTTTGCTAACCCCTCCCACCCCCTCACAAAGTCTCTTTGCTAATGAAATTGTTTAGTCATGAAAGCAATTACCTAATTGAAATTTGAAATATATTTTTGCAATATAGAGCATAATTATGTTCCACTATAGAAAATTACAACACGCAAGCTTCATTTAATAAAATAATTTTTTTTTATTAATGCTTTTAAATAGCATTTTATCATTGTAACCATAAGTTGCTCATTAGTAGAGAATTTTGTTGGGTTTCAGTCAAGCTAGATACAAAAAAAAGTTCAATTTAGGAAAAAAATGTGTATTTTTTATTATCTGCTGATGTTCGGCTTGCATTGTGAGCCGTCTTCAAATGTATAACCTAGATCAAATGTTCATGACCAAAACATTGCCATTGAAGATGATTTACAATGTAAGCCGAACGTCGGCAGATAATAAAATAATACACTTTTTTTTCATTTTTTTTTTTTTTGGTCTTAAAAACCAACCGAAGCCCTACAAAAATTATCTACTACTAACCTCTACGGTCAAAAACTCTCCATTGGAACATAGATACTTAGTTTTTTACTTGTCTAATGAAATTCAAATTGTTTGATTGTTTTGAAATTTTTGATTTTTTTAAGGAAATTCTAGCTATTTTTTTTTTATTTGTTTTATTGTTAATTTCCCCGGTCTTACAGCTCTCACAACTGCAAATTTAAAAAAAAAATGTTGTGAACATATTAATTCCCTGAGCACGTTAAGCTAGAAAATTTTGTAGCTAGTACACTATTCTCGTAAATTAAGTTTTCCCCATTCACTGAAAAATGGGAGCTGGGCTTTTCCTGAGACAGCTTCTAGATTATTAAATTCCGAAACAATCTTCGGAGACAATCTTCTACTCCTGTCTGTCCTATTGCGTTCAATATCAAACTCAGTCTTTCACAAGTGACAGACGATGAAAAACGATATGCCAAATTTCTTAGTTTTAGAAAAACAACTAATTGAAGCTTCCAGAATATTATATTATTATTAACGATCCGGTAGGGCTCCATCTCAAACTCTTCAATTTTGCAAAAAAATATTTGAGGCGTTCCCGTTGAAAAGGAGGTAAGTGCTAACATCAACAGTTACTGTTGATGTTTGCACTTTCCTCCTTCTCAAAGCCAAAACTGGTTGCGGTACCCAAAGAGCCATCTGTTGGAATTTTTTGGAGCCAAACCAAGACAGTTAGGAACTTACCTCTTTTTCAGGGAAATTGGCCTTGGAGCATAGATTCTTTTCTGTGAAAAAACTAATATTGCTATTTTTTTACACTTACCTCCTTTTCAACGGGAACGCCTCATTTCTTTTTTTATAAACAAATATTTATTGTTTCTATGCTCTGAGCCAAATAGTATTCCCCAATTTGACATTACTGCTATTTCGTCCTTCCAATTTCAATTGAGTTTTACGTAGCACATGCACAAGCACATAGGCGTAATATTGCAGAAATTACTAGATTTATCGGACACAGAGAACTAAAGTGACATATTGCAGTGAAACGCTGCTTGCAAGGTAAACCATAATCTATATGTAAAAAATTCCTTTAGCAAATTTTATTGGAGAGAACGGCGACGCCTAATTCGGAAATAATGAAAGAAGTACAAAATCGAATTTGCCTTACATTTAGTCTCTTGTATTCCATTCAGTCTCTGTTGATCATATACATTGGCAAATATCTCCATAAATTCATCACTTAATACCCATTATGTATTAATGTTCACTTATTAATGGGGATAACATTGAAGCTGCAGCATAATTTAATCTGATTATTAAAGCACACAATGTTTGGATATATTATAGTACAAAATAATATAAATCGTGCACCACTTCTAAAATAATAGTAATACAAATGTGTAGCAGAACTTCATTTAATACTTAAATATTTAAAACTATAATTCTAACTACATTTTTTTATGTTTTTCATGTACTTCTTACTCAATAAGCTATAACTAAGGCACAGCAGGTGCCACGAAACACAAGTTTTTCCTCAAATATAAAATTTTTAAACTCTTGTTTATATTAACTGCAACGACTGAAAACAATGTTGTATTAAACAAAAATTATACAATTAGTCTAGAAGTTTCATTTTTTTTTTCCTTTTAAGAAATAGATTCAAATGTAATCTATTAGTTTTTATTTAAAATTTCTCCTTTGGAATTTATAAAGAAGTTAATAATAGTTTCATTAGTAATTCCCATGAACAGATGACTGTTGGTTGGTGACAAGCAAGAAGCTAGCAGCATAGACACTCAATCAAATCTAAGCAAGTCTGAAACTCATCTAGCCACGTGTTTGCCGGGGGTGAAATAATCTGTGTATAAAATGGCGCTGGTGCACGATCACCTAACTATATTTAGAAGTTTGGGAGAATGCAACAAAATAAAAAAAGGATCGGTGAAGTTCCGTTGAAATTCTGGTCATGGTACCAATGTGAATAGCTTGATGGTTCTACGATGAATTCTTCCTAGGAGCTGCGAGAACTAAGCAAGCTTCCCATAGTTCATTAGAGAAGTGCATTAGTGAGAGTTTATTACTTGATTTTTATTAATCCCCGAATAGGCATCTATGCAGTAGAAACAAGTCAAAGATTTTTAAAAGTTACTCTTCCACGCTCTTAAACTTTTCCTCATTCTAAGATAAGAAATTAAACTGGAGAAATTAGTCAGGGTTTCGGTCAGAATTTTTTTTAAAAAAGTAATCCCAAATTATAGGGTAATTATTTTATTTTATTATTCCCAGTCATGGATATGTGAATTTAGGGAAAGGACGTCCTCTCTCATCTTCATGATAGCCCTGAAGATGGCTTACAATGTAAGCCGAAACGTTGGCAGGTAATCCTTTATTAAAAAATACATTTTTTTAATTTGTGTTTTTTGGATCTACCTTGACCGAACCCCAACTAAAATCATCTCAGTACAATACACATTATGTGTGTTATGCTAAAAGTTAGAAAATGATATACAGATTAAACTCAAAATGTAACCATTCTAATATGAAAATATAAATAAACTTTATTTGTAACGATAATGATGTTTGGAGTGATCTCCAATGGAGGTTTATGGTCATATCTCAGACTGAAGAACTGAATGAGAGACTGGTGGTGGGAGGGGTCAGTCGGCAAACTTCAAAGGTAAGTATCAAGGACCTGGGTAATCCCTTCAAAGGGAAGTTGCAAAGGCCGACGCCAGAGATTGTTTACCAGAATTGATTCTTTAAATTATACTGAAAATTTTGAACTTAGCTGAGAAAATGTTATCTTTGTCTTGCCCATCATTAATAGCAGTAGTATTGATTTTAATGGGTTCAACCAACATTCCGAAATCAACCAACAATTTTTGAGTATATAATTTTTACTATTCCAACCTAGTATATTTACTATTTCCAACCTTCCTAAAATGGATTAATTTATAATAATCAACGGCCAACCAAAGCAACATTCATAAAAAATTAAAGATATTTTAAATTCATAATTTACAATTCCTCGTTTTGTCTTTAAACAATACAGTAATAATAAACAACAATAAGGTCCTTTCAATTGGAAATTTTCATCAAAACATATTAAAGCAACTTATGGTCAAATATTAGAGAAAAATTAATGACAGATCGGCCAAGGTGATTAAGAGAAAATGGCCACTAAACCCTCTCAATTATGTTCTTTTTAAATGTATATCTAAATATATCCTTTTCGTTAGATATTTAAGGAAATATACACTATAATACTTTATTTGTTCAGTGTTTCTCTATATTTACTTTTTCAGTCATCAAAACAATAATTTTAATATTTCTAAATTCTGCCCCTTCGTTAACATAAATTATTAATGAAAGGCAAAAGGTTCCGAAATTATCAGGTTCTTGAACTATATATATATATATATAGTACCCCGAGAGCCAT
>KZ807937.1:206110-217995 GCA_000696205.2 Oncopeltus fasciatus
TTATATTAATTTAAATTTGATTTTAATTAATTTAAATTTATTCAGCTTGAGTTTTTCATCATAATGTATTAATTAATATAATAGAGAGGCTCTTAGGGGGAAAGAGAGAAGAGAGAGATGTAGAGTGAGAAGCGGTATTGTCTCCCCCCTCCTTCCACCCTTCCCAAAACTCTTTAGAGTAGGTGAGATAACAATACCTCCAGGGCTAAGAGGCACAGGACTAAAGAGGAGGACTAGGAAAAAAGAGTAGATAGACAGGGGAAAAGAGAATTCCTGAATTGAAGTGGCATTGGCTCGGGGGTGGGGAGGGGGTATTTGATTCGTTTGGTAGCGCAGGAGAGCGGTATCGGTATCCGATCCCAAAGTGAACGGTACTCGAGATCTAGTGAAAGGCTTTCAGTATGGCGTAATCGATGACTCGTGTTTCCCCGCAGCACACTACCACCACCACTACTACTAGTAGTCTTTCAATTATGGTAGTGAATGGATATTGAGAAGGGAATATGGAGAGGGCTAGCCGAAATCTAAGTGGTCGTTGCGCTCCAAATCATGATGAACGCGATAAATAGAATCTACACCCTGAGCGTTCTGTACTTGTTGTACATATCAAAACCCATTTCAACTAAAATATGAAAGACCGTCAGCCAAGAGCAGCCTAGGGTAATTTCCCATTATCATTTATTACAGATAGAACTGGTTTATGATAAATGCTTTGATCTTAAAAACCATTTTGTGAAAATTGTATAGATTATAAACTTTACAAAATAACATTGTACACCTATTATTTCTTATCAAGTTTTTTTAATCTCTTCTGGTCCTTCCTGCAGATCTACTTAGGAACCTCCTCCCTGCCGTTGTAATCCTCGAGGCTTTGTTATCTTAAAGCTTCCAGTTTCCTACGCCATAGAGCAGCACTTTTAGCGCTTACTGCGTTAAAAGTAATCAGTTTTGTCTTCTTTTTTTTTTTTTAGATCTTCTGCTTTCCAACTAAAGTGTTGTATATCTGATAGAACATCCGGTTGGCTTTCTTCACCCGATGAAGCACCTCTTGGTCGATATTGCCGTCAAAGCTGAATTTCCCAGTCATGGATATGTGAATTTAGGGAAAGGACGTCCTCTCTCATCTTCATGATAGCCCTGAAGATGGCTTACAATGTAAGCCGAAACGTTGGCAGGTAATCCTTTATTAAAAAATACATTTTTTTAATTTGTGTTTTTTGGATCTACCTTGACCGAACCCCAACTAAAATCATCTCAGTATAATATCTACGGTCAACAAACTTTCCTTTTGAACTATAGATATACTTTTTTTTTTCTTTTCTTTCTTTAAATAAGATACTCCCTACTACTCAGTAGAACCTATAAATAATCTATTTAAAGTTTCATACAAATACGTTACAACGCAAGCACGATGTAAAGAATTTCAGGATAACTTAAAGAATGATCAGTTATAGATCTGATGATGGCACAAATAACAAGTTAGATATTATCAAAATAGAGAAATTTAGGTGCATTACAAGAGGAAACTAAATAGAAAATGGGAAAGAACCCGGTTCCTGTAACCTACTCTTTTCATAACGTTAGTATGACGTAGCCCAGCCTTTCGTCTGCTGTTGTTTCGTTTTTTTCCCCTCCCATCCCCAGAGCTACTCTACCCTTCAAGCCTGAAAAATGATGGTCACAAGGGAAGGGTGCCGGGCGGCCCCCCTCTGAGATTTATAGGCGTACTACACAAACCCCAAGTTAGCTAGTTAGATTTTCTTTTTGTTTAGTTAACCTATAATAAATCCGGGGACAAACCATCCTCCCTCCTATTTAGGCATCCTTTAAAAAAAAGGCCAGGGCTTCTAACATACATACTCGTAACGTCAGGAAATATCAGTTTTGGCACCGGAACATTCCTATCTATTCCGAAACATCTTATGNACTAGCTCGTTTTTATGGGGCTGGATTTTTAAAAATCTCTCTTTACAACTCTCATTCTCTTTTCAGCCCTGAAGAAGCCATCACATGATGTGCGAAAGCTCGGCAAATAACAACAATTTGACTCGGTCTAACCCGGAAGATGAAATGGTAAATACATCTGACGACCGACGAAGCCTACGTGAACAACAACCACCACGATGTCATTGGCATGAACTAATACTGGATCATTACCGGTATTATATTCCAGTATCCTACATTGGCTCTGGATTTTTGTTTTTCTTTGCATACCTGACCCGTTACAATGTTGAACAACAAAGAAATAAGGCTGTCTCCTTGCTTTTCACCCCTGTAAAATCTGAATAGTTTAGACTTACTCCCTTTTAGCCTTACGTACCCTTTGGGGTCCTGATATGCGAACTTTATAGAACTAATGATATTATAGACTAAAATTTTATACATTATTCTAAGCCCAACATACCATGGATTAAGATTCCTTCTGTGATTTGCCAAAAAAGGCAATTAATAATTTTAAAAACTTAAAGTTGTAAGCACATTTGAACCAAAACGGCTACCTATAGCGTTATATAGAGCACAATTCTTTTAAATTTAATAACTATTGAGTTGTTTAGATTATTATGTATAACTTATCATTATAATAAATTTTTTCGGCGCCCAAAGCAATACACACCAATAATCAATTATGAAACTTTTATACTTTAGAGTGCATATATATATATGAGTGTGTGTGTGTGTGTGTGTGTGTTGTGTGTAAGTAGAGAGGAGAGAAAGAGTGAGAGAGAGATAGAGAGTGATTATTGGGAAAGCTGAGAGGAAGTGGAATTGCGTATTGATTGGAAGGTGGAAGGAGAGTGACACTCGGGAAGTGGAGTAGGGGGATCTTGGATAGACGAGGGAATTCACTATCGGAGCAAGTCCCAGAGGATCACGACTATTGAGGAACAGTTACTGAGGGCAGCTGATCACAATAATAGCAGTAGAGGGACAACACCCATTCCTCACTATCTCCTCAGCCGGGGGACAGTCCGCTGGAGGTCCTAAACGGATCAGCGACTACTCTCAATTTCCCTTCTTGTGAAGAAGAGAGTTTGGAAGGATATCTCCAGTTCTTCCACTTCCTTGGAGGAAGAATCTTTGATATCGGCCGATCAAAAATATACAATATCATTTGATCTCTTGTTTCCGCGAAATAAAGTAGTAATCGGTCTACTATATATGATCGGTCTACTTATATGATCTCAAATTAACGGCATTTATCTTGCGAAAAATTATTTTTGGTGTAAAACTTAATTTTAATATTCTATAACAAAAAAAATTTAAATTTAAGAGTGTAGAATTGAAAAATCCATCCCTCTAAATTTTCCCTGCGAGTCTAGGGCAAATCTAGTAGACTTAGTGAGCTCTCTTTCCTTTAATACCTTATACCATTCATCCACAGTGGCCTGCAATCCTTCCAGGCTGCCTGCAACCACCACGATGTCATTGGCATGAACTAATACTGGATCATTACCGGTATTATATTCCAGTATCCTACATTGGCTCTGGATTTTTGTTTTTCTTTGCATACCTGACCCGTTACAATGTTGAACAACAAAGAAATAAGGCTGTCTCCTTGTTTTTCACCCCTGTAAAATCTGAATAGTTTAGACTTACTCCCTTTTAGCCTTACGTACCCTTTGGGGTCCTGATATGCGAACTTTATAGAACTAATGATATTATAGACTAAAATTTTATACATTATTCTAAGCCCAACATACCATGGATTAAGATTCCTTCTGTGATTTGCCAAAAAAGGCAATTAATAATTTTAAAAACTTAAAGTTGTAAGCACATTTGAACCAAAACGGCTACCTATAGCGTTATATAGAGCACAATTCTTTTAAATTTAATAACTATTGAGTTGTTTAGATTATTATGTATAACTTATCATTATAATAAATTTTTTCGGCGCCCAAAGCAATACACACCAATAATCAATTATGAAACTTTTATACTTTAGAGTGCATATATATATATATGAGTGTGTGTGTGTGTGTGTGTGTTGTGTGTAAGTAGAGAGGAGAGAAAGAGTGAGAGAGAGATAGAGAGTGATTATTGGGAAAGCTGAGAGGAAGTGGAATTGCGTATTGATTGGAAGGTGGAAGGAGAGTGACACTCGGGAAGTGGAGTAGGGGGATCTTGGATAGACGAGGGAATTCACTATCGGAGCAAGTCCCAGAGGATCACGACTATTGAGGAACAGTTACTGAGGGCAGCTGATCACAATAATAGCAGTAGAGGGACAACACCCATTCCTCACTATCTCCTCAGCCGGGGGACAGTCCGCTGGAGGTCCTAAACGGATCAGCGACTACTCTCAATTTCCCTTCTTGTGAAGAAGAGAGTTTGGAAGGATATCTCCAGTTCTTCCACTTCCTTGGAGGAAGAATCTTTGATATCGGCCGATCAAAAATATACAATATCATTTGATCTCTTGTTTCCGCGAAATAAAGTAGTAATCGGTCTACTATATATGATCGGTCTACTTATATGATCTCAAATTAACGGCATTTATCTTGCGAAAAATTATTTTTGGTGTAAAACTTAATTTTAATATTCTATAACAAAAAAAATTTAAATTTAAGAGTGTAGAATTGAAAAATCCATCCCTCTAAATTTTCCCTGCGAGTCTAGGGCAAATCTAGTAGACACACATTTTGCACTCGTTGTTTTCTACCGATTTTAAAGTAAAGTCCCTCATTTGCTCTTATTCACCTTTTTTTTTTTTTTTTTCTGTGTTAGCCTCCCTTGCAACCACTTAGGGTCATTGGAGGGAGGGGCTATCTACAGGTTGCCACCCCATTCTAAACACCCATGGCTCAGGACAAGCTTCTATATTATAAATAAAAGATTGACCTGGGCGGGATTTGAACCCGCGGCGTCAGGATTGCGAGACCCGTACGGATCCCCTGAGCTACCCTTGCACCCCCTATTCACCTTTAATGAGAAAAGAAAAATTTTATGAGACCCCGCAGCTCATGCCTGACCGCCTTTGCTCTAGATACTGGTTTAGGTGTGTAACAGGCCTATTAAATAAGTTATAAAAATTTTCAAATTGAGAAGTTTTGATCGTGAATATCATAATTAGACACAATGAGTCATGATTATTTGATCCAGGTGACAACTCATCTTTCATGATAGCCCTGAAGATGACTTACAACGTATGCCGAAACATTAGCAGTTAATGAAAAAATACTTTTTTTTTTTTTAAATTATATTCTTTGGCTCAACTTTGACCGAACACCAAAATATTCTCTACTATTAAAACAATTTTTATCATCTGCATTCATGACATGACTTAGTCTGAACCATAGCTCAGTATTCATAACGATTCCTAGCGGGTGTTATCAACATTTAGCAATCAAGCGCAGTTATGTTAAAAGTGTAGTAATAATTTATATATAAGGACTAGTTCGAGACTAAGGTACGGGCATCATAGCATACATGAAATATTAAATTACTTATTGAGAAGAGTACAATTTATCTAGTTTACGTTAATTTAATTTTTACTACAATAAATTAATTTATTTTTAAGGAAGTGAATAAAATCTATCACTATTATGTAAAATTTTTAAGTATTTAATATTAATTTCAATAATTAATAACGTATTTTTATAAAATTTAAAATTAATATTCAAATATATAAAAGCGCAGGAAAATTATATTGTTCTCTAGTAATACAGAGCAATGAAGTATATTTGAGGTAGCTAAGAGTCTTCCATTAACCAGTCACCGTTCATAGCTCGCCACACATTCCAAGGCGAACAAGGGGAAGAACTCCATTAGGGAATTGAAATCCAAGTTGAGGGTTGATGATCTCCGCGGACAACTTCTGCCAGTGTGTTGGACCAGGAGTTATCCTAGAGCGTACAAACAGATGAGAGAGGATTAGCTTGTGCTATTGTAGTGCAGCCAATGCACGTAGGCGTAATCAACAGCCTATGTTCCCTTGTGTGCATTAACAAACGTGATTAGAAACTACCATATAACCATCCCCTGGTAGATAGTACATTGTAAATATACTCTTATTTATTCTTGTGTGGTAATTTGTCTTTCTTCTTAAACGAACTAACGCTTTCGCCAAACAAGTTCGGAAGAAGTCTATAAAAATCATGTCTGCATGTGCTATACAGAAATAATGATTGGTAGGAAGAAGCCATCTTGTTGAAAATCTACTCTTTATTGAAAACCAAAGTTAAATTCCTGCGAATAATGCTTCATTTGTTTTAATAAACAGATGATTTTTTACAATATATGTAATGTAGGAAAAAAACTTCCTCGCTTGCTCCTGTGAATTTTATTTTGCGGACGAAAGGACAGATCACTGGAGACGACAATGTAAAGAAAAAGAAAATATGATTAAAATGTAAAATTGATAACAGTTTTGACTTATTCATTACACTGGGGAACATATTCTCGGAACTCAATTTCTGTTGGGTTAGATTTTTTAGCTTTTTTCTATAGAATTAGGCATGCTGGTTTCAAAACTGTTTTTAGTTTCCTTTTATCACGTCACGTTCGGTTTCTATGTGGGTGGGGCGCATGTTGGTACAGACCTGCCTGTTCAGTTAGGTCTGTTATACTGTGGTGAAACTTTGTGTGTCGGTAAGCAGTATTTAGTATTTCGTTACGGAAGTGTACAGAACTACATAGTGTGTTTGAACTGAAACGTTTCCTTATGGCTACCTCTGCTCCTATACGTCGAAAGTGCGAAAACAGCCCCGATTCGTTTTTTTATATATGCTGCAGTTTTACCATTCTCAGTCAAAGAATAGACATCAGTATATTTGTCAGACAATCGTATTTTGCTTATTTTAAAGTGAAACTTGGTGATCAAGATAAAACATGGGCATCTCATAAAGTGTGTAAACAGTTTGTTGAGGGTTTATGGATGTGGAACAAGGGAATACGTGCTAAGCTTCCATTTGATACACCTATGATTTGGCGCGAGCCCAAGGATCATTCAAGTGACTATTACTTTTGTATAGTAAAAACATCGGGATATAACAAGAAAACATATGTAAAATAGAGTGTCCTAGTTTACCGTCAGCTATACGCCTTGCATCCCCGTGCCAGTTTTCAATGAAATTCCCTCTTTGAAAGAAGCAGAATACAGATATGGCATTCAAAAACATTGCTAGACTTTCTTAGAAATACACGAGCATTGAATTACTCCGAAATTGTCCAGCAACTCTTGGAAAGCTTCCAAAAGCAAGGTTGCAACATGAGTATTAAATTGCATTCTTTACACAGCCACCTTGCTAATTTCCCGGACAATCTTGACACAGTGAGGGATGAGCAGGGTGAGCGTTTCCACCAAGATTTGAGGGTCATGGAAGTAAGGTATGAACGTAGATGGGAAGTACAAATCATGGCTGACTATTGTTGGAGCATCAAGCGCGAATGTACACAAACTAAACACTCCAGAAAAAGCTACAAATGCAAATTTTAATGTTAATTTTTAAGAAATGTTCATTAATTAAACAGTTTTATATGAATGAACTCGATTTAACTTACATTAAATGTTTTGTAAACTGTATATTTGGTACGTTTTTACTTTATGTTCTTTCAAATGCATGATTATTATGATATCTGAGGATAACCTGTAGTTTTTAAAAGTTGACGTGATAGACAAAATCTGAGGTTATTCTCAGTTTCAGACGCCAAGAATTAGTGAAAAAACAGTGTCAGATCAAACTCAACAAAAAAAGTGTTCCCCAGTGTCTCCCATGTACCTAAATAATTTAAATTTTTTTTCTGAAGAGAATTTACATGAACCTTACTGAATATATTTAAATTTCTATCTTATCGATTAAAAAAACCTGCATCATGACGAGAATAGCTTCTGCTATTGAATAAACCCGGTAAAAGCGGCCGAGGGGCTAGATGGGCTCTGGTGGGGTGGATGGGGTGGGGCGCGCGAGCCGGACATCGTCGGTCTGTCGGCTGATCGAGGTCCGGCTGGCGTGGGGCGGGTACCCGTCCGTCGAGCCGGGCTCGTCTCCTTGCGGCGGCTACTTTAACGATTTACATACCTCTAGGGAATTATTATCTATTGTATTTGAGGCATCCATGACCTATATGGTTGATATGCCTTTAAAAAAAAAAAAAAAAAAAAAAAAAAAAAAAAAAAAAACAAAATTTACTGGCATTCTTCTTTAAATTAGTAGATTAGAGAAATTATATTGCCATTTTTGAACTGTTCAAATAACATCAATAACAATAATTAAAAATGAGAGAACTTGGAAAACCTTTTTTGCAGTCCGTGTCGCGCAGTGGGTAGGAGTCGGGCTAGCCGCCTTTATCTACACAATATCTGAATACACTGAGGTTGAATAATCAAGTGTTGTCTATAATTTAAGACATGCGAGTTGTTAATTACTTCTTACCTCCGTGTTTCAATAATGTATTTAACTAGTTGCTAGCGTTGAAAACATTTTTTTTTTTTCTCTCTGCACCATGTGAGCTTAGTAATTCCAGAAGATGTTTGAGCAATAGAATAACCTTCCCATTAACTTTCCTTTCCGATATTGATAATGGAGAATAAGAATTCACTGTGAANATATATATATAATTAGGAAAGTGTTGTAGTTTTGATTTTCTAGTAGTGGTTGAATCACATAAATTTCTTACGAAACCTATGTGGAAGTTATATTTTCTACAACTGAGGGAAATTACTTTAAAATAGTGCCAACAGCAGCATATTATCTACATAAATAATCAACGTTATTAAAACACATAATGTCCTTATTAAAATTTACTAATATTAAAAAAGCACAGTATATATCAACTGTAAGAAATTAGTCATTAATATGTTCCTTCTAGTATGTTTTGAAAGTGTAGTTGTTGTCAAAGAGGTAGATACTAATCCAACAAAACAGAGCCGTCTGGCATATTTAGTGAACCTAGACGNATATATTTATTCGTTAAAATCTTCCCCGCTGCAATGAATAACTCCATTCCGACGAAATGTTAAATCCTAAATTCCTTCTTTAAAAAACAGCTAATATTTACTGATGAAAAAAACTCGTCCAATGCAGATAATAGCTGTCTGAAATCTTTGTCCAGAGATAGAAACAAGTGGTAATAGTGTGTATGTGACAAAAATTCCCAGCAAATCTTGGTAAATTTGAAGGTGTGTGGCCAAGCATTGTCCTGGAGTATTAGAGGCCCTTTTCTATCCATTAAAAAAGCCAGAAAATGCTCCAATATTGTGTAGTATACTTCTCCAGTGATTGTTTGACCTTGATTCAGAATACTCTACACACCTTGCTGTCTAGAAAACAATTTGCAAAACTTCAGGTTCTGCTTATTTTTTGGTTCCTTATCAGCCAACAACCAGTAATATTTTCTTCTAATATTATTGTTCAAAACCCTTGTATCTGTGCAAGTTATGAAACCGTCTAAAGAGGGTTCGATTTTTAAGCGGGAAGCTAAAGAAAATACAGTTCTTAAGCGGCATACCTTATAGGCCTCTGTAAGTTTATGAGGAACCCATTTATCAAGTTTTTCACTTTTCTCATTGGATGGTGATAATTCCAGGCAGTAATTGAGGAAATATTAAGTTGTAAAGCCACCTCTGAAGAACTCTGGCGAGGACCCAACTCAATTAATTATTCTTTGAAATTCCTTTAAATCAATATTCTTTCGCTGGCCTGAGCGAGTATTATCTTCGAGCGTCTCGTCGCCTGCTCGAAATTTGCTAAATCAAAATTGTCTTCGCTAAGAGTGAGCATCTTTTTAAAAAAACGGTGCATATTTTTGGGCAGCTTAATAACCAAGTTTATTCTCATAAAAAAAAATTGACCTAAAATGAGTTTCCATCGGAATCATTTTCTAGTCAGTTCGAACGCTTTAAGAGGGCTGGATTAAAATTAATCCTTATTTTCATAATATTTTTTTTCTTATATTATTATTTTCATGGGGAACTGTCTAGAAAGGGAGGTTACACTAGGTATCCTAAAGTGTCGATTTGTATAGTGATCGATATTCAAGAGCACAAAAAAAAAGGATATAAAAAAATATTCAATAATCCTGGATGGATCTAATTTCTTCCCGCTTCAGTCTTTACCATAGCAAACTGCCATTCCATCTTAATCCACTAGCACAGACCTTGACTTCCAACTCCAACCCCTACAACCCTCCCCGTAGACTCAAACGAAGATGGAATGTAATATCTAAATAAAGGTTAAAAATAAAATCCTGGATAACACATTATTTAGAAAATAAGATATGTTAAAGGTTTTACAAAATATTAATCAATAATAAATAAATATATGTAGCCTAATTATAAACATGATATAATATATAAAATTGTAGAAAGATAAAGCATAGTACTGCAGAATGATTTGTTTTAACTATACATAACTGAATTTAATGTAATAATTTAATATATTCTACATTTAATCTCTTAGTAAGATAATTACTGAACAAATGATTGAAAATAAATAGACCTAATAATTCTAATTCAAATTAAATTTCCTATACAAACTGATAATTAAAATCAATATAAATTGTAAACAATGAGATTTACTCAAACTTCCCGAAAGAAGACAAGGTGGTGAGAAGTGGTGAGATTTATTGAAATCCTCAGAACCACTCCATTTAGGGCCATGAATGTAAAATAAGGGCCGTTATCCACAGGTTGCTTCTCGTCCTGTTTGAAACTCGCTGACTTTATTAGTGAGAGCCGTAACGCCTAAACTCGCCCTATATTAATGTTACTTTGGTAATTGACTGCATTAGTTGAATTACATTAAAACTCCTCAGGGAATTCCAATTATGAGACCGAACTCCTGCAATTAGCGGGAGAAGGCTACACTTCTCCTCAGTTCCCTTCCGCCTTCCGCTGACAGACCATGTTCTTATCTCGAAAAATTCACCCCCCACCCCACCCCCCGGGCAGCTGAATCCAGTCCAACTTTAATACACTTTAGTGTTCCGGAAATTTCGCTACTGACTCACAATTTTCTAATTAGGAAAATATTTCGTATTAGCGCAGTCAAGAGGAAAGCGACTTTAATTCCTCTCCCATAAACTTATAATTGTTTCTTAATCGCCACTCTCTTTTTTGTAATTAATTACATTTTTGGTGTCCACATTAAACCGCAGTTATTAAGTCCCAATTTAATAGGAGTATAGGAACTGGCGATAAGAGCCATTTATTCTCTTATTTTTGGTGTTTGTAATAAGGTGAATAACTTTAAATAGCTCTTCCTTGTACGACCTACAGTAGTTAAACCAAAAGTTCAACAAAAAACCTCATTTATAAGATCTTAATCAAATTAATCAAATCGTATTATGTTCATGAAATTAAGTGGTATCATCAAAACTTTATGATACGTTTCATTCCCCCTAAAACCTATAGAACAGCTCAATGATTAAACTAATTAATCAAAATCAAGGCGGTAAGGAGTATTTTCCTTCATACACATATGATACTACTGGAAAATGAATATTATAATTTCATATTTATATTTTATGAATACTAATTAATTAAATAACAATTTTTCAAAGAAAGAAATTTATTTTAATAAACAAAGTTATTTTAATAACAAGAAATCACAAATAAATAAAGCTTTCAAAATAAGCAAATATTGAACGTTTACTTATGAAACGAAGTAAACTCCATTGAGAATGAATGGTTAAATGTTCAAAAGTTTATGAAAAATGAAAATTTTATCGACATGAGCAGAGTTAGGTTTTTGTCTATGTAGTAAATATCTAGTTTTACATAAATTCCTCTCACTTAATCCAGGCCAGATATTAATAGGACTAACCTGTTATGTATACAGTGAAGAAAAATTTTAATTTAATATTTAAATTCAATATTTAAATACTGATTTTGGATGTAGTATTTAATTTCACTTTAATTTTATACAAGAAATGCAAGGGAGTAGAAT
>KZ807937.1:252987-278414 GCA_000696205.2 Oncopeltus fasciatus
TATATATATATATAAAATCCTTTTCTTAAACTATCGAAAAAATTAATATACGAACAGAATCTGAAGAAAAAACTGTTTGGTTATTCAGTATTTTTTTTTAATTATTAGTTATTTATTTAGTATTGGTACAAAATATTTAAATATTTCGAAAGTTTGTCACCTTCCCCGGAATGACTGTCAATCTCCAGACAGACTTCCACTTTGGAAGACGTTCCTCCCACTCCAGTTTATATTTTTGACTGACAACTAACTCCAAAGTATTCAATGAACAAGAAAGACTAAAACTTCTAATCATAAAAGTCTCAATATTAGGTCTTTTAACTCTTTCTTTAATAAATAAACCTTTATTTAGATAATTACAGTCCTATGTTGTCCATTTACTTTCTGTGCTAAGGTCTTCCATCCTATCAGGAAAGGATTAATTATAAAATCAGCCATGTTCTAATAACCTGGTTAATTCTTTTGCGCCCTTCACTTAGTTAGCATCAAGCATAGAATGTGTTCTAATTAAGACAAATTCGACGTGCCGAAATCAGATTTTGTACTCAGAACGCTGCCTGTGCAGACTACTTAGTGCAGTTTTCAGATGTGACAGTTTCGAACTATTATTTCGCGGTGAATACTCAAAAATATACTCTACAGATATCTTACCACAACATTGAGCGATGTGAAAAAAAAAGGGGGGTATGCGTGTTGCAGTGGTTGGCGTGAAGGACTCGCGGCCTAAAGGTCCTGGGAGCAAATCCTGTTTCCCCAGAGTCCTTTTTCAGAGTTACAATGTTCCCTATCAGAGTGCGCTGTCGCCCTGATGCTAGTGTTCTAGCAGGAAGTTAGTATGCTTCCTCCTGAGGGAGGACTGGCAAGGGGGGTTGCCTTGGATATAAAAAAAGATAATAGGCCTTTGTGGATGTGTGTATAGGTGTGCTTAAGTTAGGTTTAGATATATGAGGTCTGAACAATAGCGCATTGTACCGATTGAGTAAATAAATAAACACACACACCTACATATATATAGCTTGTTTTCCCTGCAGGAAGTCTGTTACAATTTCAACAAAAAACAGGGTAATTTATGATATTAATGATTTTTAATCAAAATCTTATATAATTGGGGACGCTGTCTTCTGAAATCTGCAAGATTGATAACTTTCTGAAAGCCTACATCCTTACTTTTTGGTTTATATTGTTGAACTTGTGGAAATTATTTATATATAAATTGAATTTTTCAACTAGCCATCTTAACTTTACATTATGACTAATATATAATGACTCAATGAACGAATGTTCAAAGAATATGTCTTATGTAAATTCTCAGACATGCTGCAGGTAAATACGCACCCATGTACGTGAACATATTCCGTTAGCGCAGCGCCTTCACAGAAAATAAGTGTCCCTGAGGAGACTGTCAATGCCGCCTCCCACCTCCTTTACGCTTCACCTCTCCCAATGGCCGCATCAAGTATTAACCTGGAGCAAACCTGCCTCCCCTCATCCAGTATTGATAACAAGCCCTTATCAATGGGAGGGGTTGCATGGAGGCCTGAAGGAGGCTAGGAAGTCGCGCACTCCTCCTGTATAAGGGATGAAGCAGTAGCTGACGATGATGCACTTATGAATTCCTTTGTGTCGTCTCGGTGCCCTCCCGGGACGTATTAATACAGGCTTGAGTGTTGCCAGGCGTCTTTTATGCGCTTTTAATGCGGGTTTTTCCCCTTTCTTCAGCAAGGGGTAAGTACCAAGTTTTAAAGTAAGCACTCCTCTTCCAAAATTAACATATCATTTAAATATCAAACGTTAAGCAACGCCGGGGACTCTTCCAGGAGAGAACGTTTTCTACACTTTCTTTTTTTCACTCCGTTCCTCATGCGAACACACTAGCTTCTCTGGGAGAACATAAGTAATTAACATTAATTAAACATTTAGAGTAATGGGATCCGTTCGAGTCTCGAATCGAGTCATGAGATTGCGCTGCGGGTTCCCTAGGCAAGCTATTATTGATTAAAAATAAAAGCTTGTCCTGAGCCATGGATGTTTATAATGAGATGGCAACTTGCTGATAGCTTCTCCTCTAGACCCTAAGTGTTTAAATGAAAGCTAACACTTATTTAATATGTTTGTGTGTTTGTTAATTTTTCAAATAGTTTTATATACTTGCTCCAACTGTTTGTAAAAAGGATTTCAAATTTTTGTATCTTAATTTTAAAAATTACGGACACCAGAGTGCTTAGTGACAAGAAAATAGATTGTTAGATATAAATATAACTTGAACAGACAATATTTTTAGTTCTCCTCAGGACTATTTAGATTTCTTCTAACTAGGAATGATTCACATTTTTCGATTCTGAAAGTAAAATCTTAATATTATTATTAAGAAGATTTTTCAAAAGTTGGTAGAGTAAACTTTAATAGCATAATATCCTTACGGTAAATCTGATAAATGTTTCTTCTTTCTGTGCTTCAGTTTGTGATGAACAAAAGATTACTTTTAGAAGTTTTATTCTTAGAAACATCCAGCCTTTCTAGTGTGCCGTGTTTCGAGAATGAACACATCTCTGACATGTGCTTACTTCTGAGCCTCTATTGCCTGTAGCTGGTCTGATACTTTGTTTACTCTTGATTAACAAATTCCATATTTGATCATTCCACAAATCACTAGATGACTCCTTCAAAACCAGAAAAATGGAAAAATATAGATGTAGAATGAGTAGAAAAATCATAAATATATCCTTATATAAATATATGATATTTCATTCAACACTCCGTTCAAAGCGTATGTAGGGAAATATATTTATTAATAATAGAGGAAAAAAAGAATGATTGAGTAGAATTTTCTCTTCCCTTTTCGCCATCAAGTTCACCTTCGCGTTGTTAGAAGAAAGAAATGAAACTTACCCTTATGTCTTGTCCATTTTCAATGGAACCCAGAGACAAGTAAAATCTCCTTAGCTTATGCAGCTCCTACGTGAGGTGCTTTTAAAATCATTATTATTATTATTACTTGAAAGGGGGGTTTTTTAAAAAGCGGAAAAGTTGAAGACTGGCACCTAAGTTATTAGAGGAGGTAGAGCAGGTGCTCTGAGAAGATAGACATCCCATTATTTACCTCGATGGAGCCAGAGGCGACCCTCGTCTCGCTGACAGGAGGAGTTTGTCCCCAAGAGCCCATCTCAAAACTCCTACCAGCTGGGGCATCTGTCTGAAGGAGTATTGACAGAGAGAGCTCTCATCTCTGCCAGATGACGGTCCCGAATACCGAATTGATTCGTCTGGGCTCGGGCCCGATCGGCCATCATCGGTAATACAAGAGGCTGGTGAAGGAGGGGAGCCCAGAGGAATTGAACTTAAATCGGACCCTCTTTCACTCGACGGAGCCTAATCCTGCCAGACGAGGCAGCAAGCAGATTGCCCTCTCTCAAAAGACATAATTTCATTCAACAACGAAAATAAATATACTTTTTTTTTCACGTTTTCTCAAGGTGGTAATAGGCTTATCCCAACAATCTACCCTCAGCAGGTTTTGTAGAACGCCATGGACTAAAAACTAATCGCGATTCCTGACTTACCATACATCACGAGTAAACTATTTCCATCTCAAGCAAGAAAACGACGTTCATTTGTTAAGCAAATACCAAGAAAAACCAAAGATGAGTGAAATAATTAAGAAGTTGGTCAGTAACCTCTACAGTTCATTAGTTTACTGTAAACACAGCTAATGACCAACTTATCATCTATTTCACCCACGTTTGATTGAGAACCTACACCAGCCAGCTATTATATAGAAAGAAAATTCTAAGACATCATTGCTCTCAAAAATACGGGGGAAAAAAACATTTTCATAGGAATAGTATATATTTTACAAGAATCGTTAGCAAAAGATCATTTAGAGGTTTCTACGAATTTTAAACCAATCTGTGGCTGGATGTATCGGCACAACGTTACTGCTGCTAGACTGACTGAACTAATTCTAAACTCATTGGTAAAAAATAAGTGCCACAGTTTTATAAGATAGGCCCATTACCAATAAAACACAAAATCATCAGATATCATTTATATAAATAATGTTGTCAGTAATGAGTCATTATTATTAAATCCAATATACCAAAAAATATATTAAGAAAATCCCATTTTAGTGTTTCAGTTTTTTAAGTTAAAGAAAAGTAATCTTACGATAACAATTTATATTCCATAACTGGTGTACGTATAAAAAAAATTAGTTCACTGTATGGTTCTATTTTCTTTAATTATATATATTTAAAACTTTAAACGCATTCAAAAAGTTGATGTGTATATATATAATTGATAACTTTCTGAAAGCCTACATCCTTACTTTTTGGTTNTATTTATTTATTTATATGCATATTATATTTTCTATAATGCAAACTGGTTTAGAATTTAAAAAAAGTATATATGCAGCGTCATGGTTACAACGAAAATAAGCATATTTCCTTCCGGAAAATCTATTAAAAGTTTAATCTGTCATTTCATCTATCAAATTTATTAATATATAATATGACATTTTTTGCATCCTACGTCTATATATAATAGTCTATAAATAATACAATGAATAAAATAATAAATAAAAATACAACATAAAGTAAAAAAAAAATAGAACTAAATAGGTAAATTTGTTGGCCGTCAAGTTTTGGGACAAGAGGATTATCAGGAATTCGGTCTTGGTAGTTGAAGAATTAAAAACTAATTTGTAACCAAAAAAGTTTTTATTTTATCCAACGTTTTGGCTCAAGAAGCCTGAATATGAAACATACGAAAATAATCATGGTTGATGGTTAGTTGGCCGTCTCGAATATCATGTGAGAATGGTCGGGGTTTCGGCCAGGAAGAAAAAAATATATACACCAAAATTTGGAGTAATATTTTTATTTATGCCAACGTTTCGGCTTAGCTAGTAAGCCATCATCAGGGCAATGGCGTTGAGTGGAGAAATCTCCCCAGGGTGGTTGTTCACATTGTAAACTGCAGAAAACAACTCAGTTGTTTTCTGCAGTTTACAATGTGAACAACCACCCTGGGGAGATTTCTCCACTCAACGCCATTGCCCTGATGATGGCTTACTAGCTAAGCCGAAACGTTGGCATAAATAAAAATATTACTCCAAATTTTGGTGTATATATTTTTTTCTTCCTGGCCGAAACCCCGACCATTCTCACATGATACGAAAATAATATTGAAACATGACTAAATGTCATAACAAAGAAAAAATAAATGGAAATATAAAACTGATTTTAACCGACTATATAAAATGCATGAAAACTGGATACTAAACATATTGGAGAGAAAAAAAAGTATTTATAATGTTCTCGTAATTACATAACATACAGAGAGAGAGACTTGTGCTCAGCAGTGTCTGCATCATGATTGATTTTATTTATTTATTTTTTATTATTTGAGAGTTCAAGAAGGGAACAGGAGACGGATGTAGGAGTAGAGTAAGGATGAGAGTGATTAGATGGCTTGAGGTTCGTGAAAATATCAGGGAAGATGGGGGGGGGGGAATGCTATGAGGTGGTCTTATTGTGATTTTTGTGTAAAGATATGAAATATATTACTGTATGTGGAAAGAAAGAAATATAGTCTTTGTCAGTTTCGTCATTTATGGGGTTTTGTTCTAAATGTATGTGAATAGACTCAGCTAAAAAGTTGGGTTCAGTCACAAGAAGTGTGAATTTCTCAAAGTTGAAGAGATGTTTGTCAGTAGAAGTGTTTTGAAAGACAATGATAAATACATAAAAACAGTAATGTTTTTTATTATTTTTAATGTCATGAGGATCGTCGCTGATTCGTCTTTTTGTGGGGTTCTTTGTTTGTATCATATATGCTGCAGTACATTTTTGAGTGGCACAGGGGATTTTGTAAATTACGTTACATTTGTCAGTATGGGGAATGGGATCCTTCATATTCAACCCTGATGAAGGCCTGAAATTCAGGCAGAAACGTTGGCTAAAATAAAAAATTCATTGGTTACAAATTAGTTTTTAATTTGATGTTCTCCACAAATAAAATTTTATTCTTAATTAGTTTTTAATTGTTTTTAACTACCAAGACCGAAATCCTGATAATGTTATCTTCATGAATAAGTAAATGTTCTAAGATTTTTTTAAGGAACAAGCCAACATTCTGGCTGAGAAGAAAAATAGTCAGGAGACAGCGTGAAATTACAAAATAATAAACTAGTATGAAAACAAAGTTTCAAGATAAGTTACTGAGTGGAGGTGTAGGGACATTTCTGTAGAAGAAAGTGGGAATTACGAGAAAATTAGGCGGGGCTGGAGTCTCCAAGGGACATATCGTACAGTTTATGAGATCATATTGTTCCCACCGCGAAATTTCCCCTCCACAGACATATATATACACTAGGATTCCTCTTTGTATGCCAAGTACTGCAGCCAGAGAGAACTGCTGCCCTCCATCACGTTGACGCCTACCCCCTGAATAAGGGCGTATATTATTAAATTTCCCAAAAAATAAATATCATTTTGCCAAAAAACAGTACAGAATGGTTTCACTAACTTCTTCCTAGGGACTATTTATTATAAATTATGTTGAAAAAGCAGAATTTTTTAATAAAATTTTATCAACATTGAAAACAAAATATTAAATAAATATTCTGATTTACGGGGGTTGTCGGTATACATTTTACATACATTGTACACATTTTATCAAATACTACTATTTTTAACTTCTTGAAAATATTTAATTTTCAAACAAATATTTTTATCTAGCTAAATGGTAGTAACTGATAATGGGCCACAATTCATATGAGTTTACACAGTCAGAAAATAACTTTTATTATTATTATTATTTAAGTGTTAGCCTTCCATTCAACCACTGAGGGTCATGGAGGAAGGGGCTATCTACAGGTTGCCATACCATTCTAAACGACCATGGCTCAGGACAAGCTGTCAATTAAAAAATTAAAATAAAATAAAAGATTGACCTGGGCGGGATTCGAACCCGCGGCGTCAGGATTGTGAGACCCGAACGGATCCCATGAGCTATCCCGGCGCCCCAGAAAAGAACTTTAAAACCTTTTAAAGAAGATTTTCAGAGACTTTCCCAAAATGTACGCCTACGGCAAATGTTATTTTCTAAATACAGATGTTCTCCACAAATAAAAATAATTTGCACATCTGGAGAAATTTTATTTGGCAGAAGAATATGCACCGTATTCGGGCTCCTATAACCACGAACAATAGCTGAAACAGAAAATCTACCATGGCAGGAAAGCACGTCATAGAGCGTTTACAGAACATAAGGAATTGTGGTTTCTAAATCCAAGTGGTAGGATACTGAAGATACTGGGAAGTATAGCTATCAGGTGCCAGGAAGACACAAGCAGACCAACTGAGGACTGAGGAGCAGCTAGAACCCGAAGGGAGAGAAGTGTAATAACATGTCGTTTAATTACATTTGACGTTCTACTAAAACGGAAACATATTTTTTAGTTGAATAACCTTATTGTTCAAACCCTCATGTTCGGAAAATAAAAAACTTTGAGAAGGATTCTCAAATCTTTGTGTTATGATTACAAATATACCTGCATATACCTCTCTTTACATCCAGATTAGCAATGAGACAGCCCTCTTGTTGAGGGAATGTTCAATTCCTTGTTTTCTCAGAGGATGTTGTCAGAGTATCCGTAGAACGGACCACAAAAGCAATGTCTTCTTACTCATGCACAAAGGCCATCTTGAGGTACATGAAAGAGATTCCTTGACTAAGTGAGGACAGAGAGTCCTTGAGAGGCAGCCGCCCATTTTATCTCATGTAGTTACACAGATTCCTGAGAAGGCAGTAGTTTCTCTCAGTCGGTGACGTCTTTTTATAACTTAAATCCCCTTTTTATTTCCTTGTCTTGTGAACATTATATGTAACATAAATGATACATATGACGTACATTTTTATAAAATTAAAGGGCTTTATAAATAATAAAAAATGTTCGTTTTTCAATCAAATATTTGTATTATTACATCTTTGATGTAAAATACAAGTAATACACAGAGTAGAGATTATTGTTATCCACCGTCATTAGCAACCTTCTAACCAGGTTTATCAATCCCACTCTCTAACCATTCCTTGGAATTGCTGGCATAGAACTCTTGAACCGAAATTTCAGCTTCTACAAAATTATTAAATTTTTTTCTTTAAAAAATGGGCCATGAGATAGGACTTCGAACACATGGAGTTCTTTAAAAATTTTTATGCCTCGACGGGAAGTGAGGACGAGCCTTATCTTGTTGGAATAGAAGTCCTTTCCGGTTGATTAAAGCAGTGTAACGCAGAGACGACTTCGCCTTTCTAAGCCCTTCATCTTTCCAGATGTATGCAGTAGTGTTTAGAATTCATAAAACATCCACGAGGAACAAATACGTCATTAATTACACCTTCAAAATCCCTATAAACGTAAAGCATAAATTTTTATTTCTAATCTCACAATCACCTGAAAAGCAATTTGACCTTAGGGGTGTTCGGATTTAGCTTGTAACCCCACTTCTCATCAGAGGCGACAATCTTCTAGATAAAATCACAAGCATTTTGAGTTTTTCATTAAAACTTGCGGATGCGAGGGCAGAAAATTTCACGCGCACACATAAGTCGAATTTTAGTTGCACTTAATTTAGGTCCCTATTTTGTAATTTCGATTTAGTCCATTCTTAACTTGGTTGAGTGGTGAAAATAAAATATGAACAAAAGCCTTTTTTATTTTCATTTAAATCAACGAATCAAAATCAAAATTTCCCAAACAAAAATTTTACTAAGAAAACACATTGCTGAGTCTTAATTCTCGTTCAATATTTTTTAGTCAATTTAAAAATGCTGCAGTTCTTAACTTAGGAAACTAATTTAATTCACAAATTACTAACCAGTTGTAAAAATAGTTACATTTTTAATTTATATATATATATACTTTTTGGTCTTAAAGCAAATCGATAATTCGGGCCTGAAATGCATTGGGGAGTAATGATGTGAAAAGTTGACATTTTAAGTACCCTGTGAGGAAGAATGGATAGCCTTATTTGAATGACAAAACCTCACACAAGCTCCACAAGCTTGGGATTCATCGGGTGGATGAAGAAAACATCACCTGGATATTTTACAAGTAATCCAGCGAGACGGTTTACTCTGTGCGCCCAATACTCTAATTAAGTCTGGGGCCAGAATGCTCCCTACGCTTGTATTCTCCTAGAGAAAGATACAGTTTACCATACTTCCCTCTCACTCTATCTCTCCCCCCACTAGCTCCATCTCTCACTGTCTCTCTCTCTCTCTCACTCTCTCTCTCTTTCTCTCTCTCTCTCTCTCTTTCTACCTCACTTCCACCCTCTCTCTCTCACCCCCGCTCTCTACCTCCCGTTCCTGCTCTCTCTCTCCCGCTCCTCCCTCCCTTACACCCTACTCCTTCTCTCTCTCTCTCTCTCTCTCTCTCTCTCTCTCTCTCTCTCTCTCTCTCTCTGTCTCTCTCTCTCTCTCTCTCTCTATCTCTGTCTTCCTTCACCCCTTTCTCATTTTAGTTTTTATCAAATATGAAATAGAAATATCTATAAATTTGAAATTGTTTTTACATTTGGATATTTCAACAATTCATTTCAACATTCACTTCAATCCTGCTCGAAAACAAAAATTTCTGTTGCTACTGAGCAAACTTTCCATTGTTGATTAGAGATAGATAAGAACAAAAGACTAATTTGTCATTAAAAGCATTAGGGGGCCATGAGTGTATAAGGTAAGGCCGCGTTCAGGCTGGCTCTAGACTGATCAGGAGGAAGAGTGGGAGTTCTTCAATAGCGTTTTTCAGAAAGTTTTATGGTATAATTTTTTTTAATTTCTCCAAGTTAGATAGAGATTCCGGATTATTTACCCCCCCCCTTTCCCACTCTGCCCCGTACAAAATCTAAGATCCAATTAAGTGAATCAGTTACACTAGTGTTGGGGGCAGACTAGGCCGACACAACTTAGGAATAGAACGAGTTGGGAGAACTTGCAGCGAGCTTAGACAGGACCGAGGCCAAGTTAGTTTTAAGTTGCCCTCTGGAAAGCCACTAATCCTCTACTTAAATCAGGACAAGCCCTCTCCAAGTCCAGAGCTGCTATTTCTCCAGAGCTTACTTGTAGCGTCCCGCCAGGGCCAAGTCCGAGCTGGAGATTTGCATCGAGCTCCAAGTTCACCACCGCTCCTACAAACTAGATTATGCAGATAAGGCCATCCCGGACCTTCGCGCCCAAATTAAAACTTATTTGTGTCTCGGTCAAATAAATTCCAGGTGAATTAAGTTAATTATGGAATGTCTTCTGTGAAACTTACTATCCTAGTGAAACATCTATATTGTGAGGCCATGATACAAATTAATTAACATTGTTGAATACTCAATTCCCTTTAGGATTTTTTTGAAATAAATAAATCTTTATTTATTACATTCTGTTAGTCAATATCTTGTAATTTGATGATATTAATAATAATAACGAACTTAACTTTCGTATTTTGCTTTATGGAACATGCCGAATATAATTACGAAAAAACTGTGGCATTTAGAACTTTGACATATATTCAAGTTTACAAATTGCGTATATCATTAGTATATATATTGGAGGATCATTTCTGCTATTTATAATCTTGATTTTAGAAAATAATATTTTCAGTCATGCGAACAATATAAAAAAAACTCTTATAACCACGGTTCTGATAAAGCTGGTAATTTTTATTTCCCTGGTTAGTCACTTATTTTTCTCTAAAATGGGAAATAGAATTCTTTCATCATTCTTCTTGAATAAAAGCAAGGAATTAATAATTTCAATATTCCATTTACAAACGACTACAGTAATAGTAATTCATTAACTACATCTTTATTAGGATATAATTTGCTATGGAAAGGAAATCTTGAGGAATCATTATAAGATTTAAATTACTCTTAGAATAATGGTTTAGATTGAATAAGGCAAAAATGTTATCTCAATGAAAAATTTAGTAGAAAAACCCTCAAGATTCTTAAAACCATCATAAATGCAACCATAAATTACAGGAACATTAAAAACTAATTACATTTTACAACTTTACGCTGTATTTAAGTTACTCTGTATTTATCTATATTATTCATATTTTCCACAATAAAAAAGTGATATTGGCGATATCTCACCTTTTCTGATTTAGTCATAAGCCCCAACTGTCTTTGGACTGATTTCCAACGAATTTATTTTAAGGTTTGTAAAATAGGACTTTGAGAGCAAAATTTGCTTATGTATTTTAAAGTACTCTATACACTTTCAAAAATCACTTTTAATTTTCGATGATAATAAACGTTTCATAGTACGTCCTTAGTTTAATTTCATCTGTTAATTACAATATTAAACATGAATCCAAAAAACTAATTACTTTCTGAGATAATTTCCAGAGTTGAGACCGATAAAGATGGNGAAACAGTTTTTTTTTTTTTTTTTTTACGATTTTCCTCCGATCCTTCTTCTGTTGTTACAGAAGACTATAACCAGTAAAATTTATATATAAATGTAGGAATGTGAATCTCAACACTCTATAGGCAAATATTGCGGTTTTCTCAATTAAATGCGGCACGTAGCTTATAAAGTTATATATTTAAAAACATATAAAAATATTTACAAAATGAACAGACTTCCTCATAGAGTGAAATCAAACGAATAGGAGAAAAGGTCTGTATGACAAGTGTGATAACAGCGTTTTCTTTAGTAGAATGGGTTAATATTTAGTTTAAAAATATCGAACATTTTCTTTGTTGGCAAAAGATTTATTTTTCATGGCAAGGAAATTTGAAATACAAATATTTCTCTACTATGCTAAGAAATTCGCTTAGTTTTCATAGTTCCTGCCTGACAGACTTTCATTCACTTTTTTTTTTTTTTCAATATATTTGTCAAATTAGCACTAATCCCTATAAGTGAACCCTTTTGGCTTTTAGGAAAGTTTTAAACTTTTAGCTCTTATTTTAGCCCCCTTAAAGTATAAAGTATCAAGCTCGTATAAAATAAACCCAATTTTTATCAAATTCTTTTTTAAATTTCTTACCATTCTTGTATGGAGCATACGCTGATTTTTATTCGATTTTATGGTTTTTAAGTTTCTTAAAATAAAAACATTTTGATTTTGAAATTGGCTATGTTTTTGATTTTCCAAGTCGATTATAGTATAAAGAAAATATACTAAAACTCAAAGGTTTCAAAGGACACAACATTGGTTTTTTAACAAACACTAACGCGGAAAATCTTTGGCGAAGACAATTCTACATTAAATATTTATAAATATTTCATACACTACAGGATATTGTGCAATGAAATATCAAACATAATGAACGAAAATTAAGACAG
The DNA here is from genome assembly GCA_000696205.2 of Oncopeltus fasciatus. Lineage (NCBI taxonomy): Eukaryota > Metazoa > Arthropoda > Insecta > Hemiptera > Lygaeidae > Oncopeltus > Oncopeltus fasciatus. The sequence goes on from KZ807937.1 coordinate 265,336, forward strand.
ACATTACTGTCACTCTTCTCTCCTGGCTAATATACCATATGTCGGGATAAAAATTAATTTTTTTTTTTTATCTAATGTTTACGTTAATGAATTTTTCATGTATTCCACGCACTGGGGGAAAAAAAAATTCTAATAATCATCTGTCAACTAACGTGAAGTGTAAAAATAAATTATTCCGCTGGATACTCACTTGAAAACTCGTCAAGTAAGTTTCGCTTACAAAGCACACGTCACTTCTGCCATTGTCAGTTGAAATTAAGTTTCCTTGAGTTCATCAGGTGTTCGTCAAAGTCAGGCACTCCTGCCCTGTCAACTTCCGCATACCCGGACTAAAAGTCTATACGCCATAACTGCAGAAAATGAACAACAGTATGTGTTAAAGGTTTTAGTTTATTTATGTAAATGAATATGATTTTTAGAAGTTGCTATAAATAAAATCCAGTTCAATCATGGTCCTAGGTAACAAGGTTACTGCTAGGTATATTTTGCTAGGTTTTGTTTTACTTTCATACTCCTATCGATTCAGAATTAATTTACTCTTGGAACTGGGTAGATAAGAGAAAGTCCGTCACGTGAACCAATCAGAAACCCCATATTTCATTAAAATATATGAGAGTAAATTTCAAATTATATCTTATAAGACGATAAAGAATGAAGCTCGGGAGAATTGCACAGCCATCTTTAAAAAAAACTACTTTTATTTTTATAATTCGAATTCGTTTTTGTATTAATAAAATAAGAGGACCCACTTAATAATCAAAATTACTTAAATACAATATATTCCTCCATAAGCGTTTTCTTTTTTTCTTCTTTTTTTTTTTCTAAATTGATCTTCGTAAATCTAGAAGTACACCGTCCTTTTCAGATTTTTGCTATCAACGAATTCATCCAACATTAGGGGGAAAAAAAGACGTTAAACATATACACTATATATAACCTGTGTATTGTAAATAAAGATTTATGAGTTCTGCTATTGGGCAGCTTCTCCATCAAGCGAAGTATTTGTGCTGTGAATATTAGCCAGCACATTACTAGATACAAAAACATGTATAAAGTAATTAATAATGAAGTAATAATACTATATATTATTTTTTTCAAGTAACTTTCTTTCTTCACTTTAGGAGAAAAAATAATTTTTGAAAATAGTTGAAAGGAATATTAGGTACTCTGACAGCTAACTAAGAGCCTGAGGCACTATTTGTGAGCCACTGCTAACAAAAGTCATTGTGCCCATAATTTTTTACTGAGACAGGACTTTATGTCTAGGCAGGAGCTTTATGTTGAAGCCGCCCTAGTTCGAGCTACTTCTTTAAGTTTATGTCTAATGAGTGACGCTGGGAAGACCCGCCTGGAAGTGGGATTTTACGTGCTCCTTCCGACAGCCGATGTCCTCGTAAGACTGCTAGGGCACGAGTATGATCTCAGCGTTAAAGTTTACTCGGGCTAAAGCATCTAAGTGCTCCTTACGTAGACTTATATCTCTCCCGAAGGATACTCGTCAGCATTTATTATCAATATGTGAAAGTGGGTAAACATCTCTCTGTATGTGTGTGTGTTTGTGTATATGTAAAAAAAAAAACGACATACTCGATGTATATAATAAATGAGAACAGGAGAAAGAAGGAGCGTAATGAACACACAAAAAGAAAAAAAATGAAAAACTATTCAGAGTATTTCCTAAATTTTCGAGTAAACTGTACGCCCTTCTTCAGAGAAGATTAAAGAGAGACCCTCTCTTTTTTCTGATGAAGCACGAACAGTCTCCCTGAAAATTTAGGAAATACTCTGAATAGTTTTTCCTTTTCTTTCTTTTTGTGTGTTCATTACGCTCCTTCTTTCTCCTGTTCTCATTTATTATATACATCGAGTATGTCGTTTCAAATGGAGAGTTTTGGACTGTAGAGATTAATAGATGTTTTCTTTTTGTTGGGGTTCGGTCAAGGTTGATCCAAAAAATACAGTTTAAAAAGAAAATGTGATTTTTTTAATTATCTGATATTATATTGTAAGAAATTTTCAGGGTTGAAGATATATTGTTGAGTCATTAATATGTGATCTAAAATGACACGCAATCCTCTCTTATCTTTATTACAGCCCTGAAGATGGCTTACAATCTCAATACCGAAACATCGGCAGATAATTAAAAAAAAAAAAATGTAATTGTATTTTTGGATCAACCTTGACCGAAACCCAACACAAAAAAAGATTCTACTAATTTAGTAAATGCTCTGTAGAAATTATCCTTTTCTTATTTTGTGTGTTCACTACGCTTTTTCTTATATAGTATGTGTATGCATGTGTTGCGAATGAGTGCTGGGTTAAACTAATTAATATATTTTATTTTATATGGTTGATGATTAGTTGGCCGTCTCGAATATCGTGTGAGAATGGTCGGGGTTTCGGCCAGGAAGAAAAAAATATACACCACAATTTGGAGTAATATTTTTATTTATGCCAACGTTTCGGCTTAGCTAGTAAGCCATCATCAGGGCAATGGTGTTGGGTGGAGAAATCTCCCCAGGGCGGTGGTTGTTCACATTGTAGACTACATGATGATGGCTTACTAGCTAAGCCGAAACGTTGGCATAAATAAAAATATTACTCCAAATTGTGGTGTATATTTTTTCTCTTCCTGGCCGAAACCCCGACCATTCTCACACGATATTTTATTTTAGTTACAAACAAACAATATTACTTCTAAGTGTACAAGGCGACAGAACAGGACTAAGAAAATTTCCTATTCTATTGCCCAATATTGGAAAATATCCGTCCATCATTTTTTTTTTTAGAATTAATTCAAATAAAGGATAATGGCCGCCGTCCAACAATGAGCATTTATGAATGCGTGTCATTCCCACGTTTTACGTTGACGAATTTAGTACGCCCCCGAATTTCAGACTTATTAATCACAGAGCATCCTGTTTTTAACCACATTAAAGCAAGGCATACTCACAATCGTTCGAAAGTCGTGATGATATATTTTTTTTTCAAATTTCTAGCCATCTTCCCAGATTTACAGCTGAAGACGAGAGAGTGCTCACATACACACATTCACAATGCCGCCACATTCCATAGTATTTACTACCAGCTATAGTGGTACACTACTCTTGGGAAAAGTACACACATGAAAGGGTTATATACCTTGAGTCTATAAACTTATCATAGAAATAAATACATGTATACATATAAGAGTGTGTTTTTAGGTATAGAACTTTTTTGAAAAATTCTAAAAATCTCTTATCAGAAAAAAAAATTTAAAATTTTAACTGAGTTGAGTGTGAACATAAAAATGAGTGGCGGTTCCCAACGAAGTAACAGCGCTCACAGCATATCAATATCAAGTTTTAAATAATAAGTAAATAAATCAATAGTTTAGGTTAGAAAAAAAGTCCTGAATTAAAAATAAAAAAGAATCATTTTATTATAATTTCATTACCATATTTTTGACTAACTGAAAAATTACGAAAATTCTATTACAAAATAAAGCTGTTAAATTTTTCTGCCCTTAATGTTGCGCAAGCCAATTTGTTGACATCAAAGAATATACTCCTCTTAATTTATCCATACAAGACTTCTCTTTTTATATAAGAAGAAGGCGAAGATAAGTGTAGTGAATACACCAAAAAAAAAAAGAACAACAAACAGACTATTTTAAATTTTCGGTTTAAAAATTGTCCCTCTTCACACCTTTCTCACGAGTAATCCCATCAAAATTTAAAATACTCCATGTAATTTTTTTTCTACTAAATTTAATCTTCTTCCCGTTCTTGTATATAAATTAATAATAGAAATATAGATAAAAAAATTGTATCTAAACGTAACATTTTTAGTTGGGCCAAAAATTTTAAAAAACTTATTTTTACATTTTTAACAAGATTATTCTTCAACACAAAATGAATAACACTTTAGAATCAAATTACCAAAAAACCTTTAGCTATAAATATAGTTTAAAATATAAATCTAAGTTTTATTTTTTGGATGGGCATGTATCGATTGAACTACAAATTGATGTTACTCTATCGATTTTGTTGCCAGTCATTTTTAAATTAAGTTACAGTCATTTATTTTTTGAATAAACAGGAATTTTATTGAATTTAATATTCAAAAAAATTTTTCTTTTTTTTTTAATTTTACTTTGCTCTCCCTTCGACATGGAAGTATGCATGTACATGCATGAAAATGTTGGAGAATATAGAAGCTTTCATTGAAATGAAGTTAATATTCTGTGATCCTTTTTTTCTTTTTGGAATTCTTGAAATTCCAATTCTTGATGCTTTTGAAGTCCTTGGAACTCCGGAACTAATCTTGTTTTTTTTCATTGTGGAGATTTCGATTTGCCTTCATTCATTTCGCTTACCCATATCACCTGTATTCACAATGTCATGAGTTATATTTCAATTTATATCTTCCACGAAAGAGGCAAACAAGTTTGCCCGTATGAAAGAAATCCATGCCTTTTTGATATTTATGAAAATGATTAAACCTCCACTAGCCAAAAATTTGAACATTAAATGAAATTTTCAGAGTTATTTCTGCATCATAAAATATATTTCTCAACCGAAACTAGTCTTCACACTACACTATGTTTCTTTGGGGATCTGGACTAACTTGCAATCCCAAGTCTTCAAAAGTTCTTCAACGTTTGTGAATACCTCAGTCTATATTTAACCTGAGAGTAGCTAGATATATTGGCTGTCCATTGGCAAATTTACAAGCATTTGAACCTTACAGTGGAGAAGCCATGAACCTATTCTTCGGTTCAGCTAGACTCTGGAGAACGCGCACAACTTCAGGTTTACACAAATCGGTTTGCCATTTCCCTCTGACAGTCTTCTGCGTTTAGACTTATGACACCACCTACTCAACAACGGCCCTTACATAAATAAATAATTCAACTTTTCTTTTCAGTCCACATTCTGCCTCAACCAGCGTGTGGGCGTTTTTTGCAACGCACCTCACTCAAAGAGGTCGCGTCAAATTACTTAGCATCGGACTGAAGACTAAGACGATATCTTTCTTAGGCTATTTTAGAGAGGGAATTACTCAAGAAAAGCTTTGTGCATTTGCCCATACAACCTCTTTCCTTAATTTTCCGTCTAAAAGTTACAAAACTTTCCTACTTACATGCCTGAAGTCTGCAATTCACATAGTTACTTTCACTAAGGGAAAAAAGTATTTAAAAGCCGTGTATCGTTTACGATATATAAAAATAAAAATAATTCTAGAGATTTTGCTGGGCCTCGCTCTTTAGGTATTAATGGAAACAAAGCATTCATTACAAATCATGGACATTTTATTCCCTCAATATTGTGTTTTGGCTTACAGTGTGCTCCATATTCAGAACTAGTGATAGTAAAAGAGTATCACATCTGCGGCTATCAAAATAAGAAAATATATATTATATTGAAAGTAATTGAAAGTAGCCGATGGGATAACTCTCTGTCATCAGCAATAGACCTGAATATGACTTATAATGAGAGCCGAACTCCTGATATATATAAATATGTATTCCAGAATCTTCTAGAGTGATATATTGTTACCGACACCTAAAGACAGAATAACAGCAAACATTTTTCAATAATCAACCCATAGGCTATTAGATAAATCTATCCCTTACAAAAAAAACTATCTGTAAATTCTTTAATAAAAACTTAATTTGTGAGAGAAAAAATAGAATAATGTCATATATTTATAAATTTCAGGGATTATAGAAGAAAAAAAAAACTAAAATTAAATAACATAAAAGTATGGCATTTATAACTATATAACTAACTGATATTGGGTAGATTTCAAATATTGATTGTTAGTTGAACCAAGAAGAATAGAAATAGCTATAAATGATTTTATGGTTGTCAAACTTTTATTGACTTAAATTAAGAGAAATATGAACAAGAACAAACTGAAATAAAACATAATGGAAAAGATTACGACACAGGTAAAGGTTCAGTAATGGAAATACCGTTTTGGATAACAAAAAATTTGGAAATTAGAAACCATGAAGACCTCTTCCCACGACTTATTTATCGCAAGAAGCAGAATGAAAAATAGTAGCAATTAATCAATTTGATCTGGCTATAGTGAAGCAAAGAAAGAGAAGTGGCAAATGATTGGTCGGATAAAGGTACATCATATACACCCAAATTTTGTTATTAAATGTATAAATACTGTAAGTTCGTAAATATTTTATCGCATTCATATACTTTAAATAAATATTTTGACCTCCTCAAACTTTGTTATCTAAATATTTCGGTCCATTGGCATTATCAAGGAAGCACTGCGTTCCATAGCAGGGAGCTGGTTGCAGTTTTCAATATATTCTGGACCAATTTCATATTAATAAGAGGAAAATTATTAATTAAGTAAACATTTTGTGAGACAACATTGACCACTTGAAATACCATATAAATACAATATATGTGAAAATTTGTATTGTAATTTGTATAATAATGAACCCAGTTTCCGTCAAACATCTCTCCCCTTTGACATACACAGTTAAAATCATTGAAAGGGAAGAAGTTTGACGGAAACCTATTGAAAATATACTATGAAATTTTAACATAATGGTTGATTTTAATGTAGTTTATTTATATTAACAACCAACTACTTGTAATAAAATACAATATCATTATATATGTATAAACATTTTCATGTATATTGTATTTATTTGGTATTAAATTATATGGTATTTCAAGTGGCGAATTTAGTATCAAAAAATATCTATTGATAATTTTCCAATAATTTTAAACTCATTTTGCGCATATCCTGAAGAAAAACCAGAAATTTAACGAAGCAACAAAGAGATAAATTAAATATAGCCCATCACGTTTGGCATAAATTTAGAATATAAGAAACTGAAAATGGTGTATTTTACGTAATTTAAGAGACAAACTGAGAAGAGATATGCCACATGGAGAATGTCCTGGAGACATCCAACTGATAATTCCAGTCACATGCCATATATCATGGAATATAGCAATAAATTTATAAACACGGAAATATGAATTGGCATGGATTTTATAATTCTCCCAATTTACTTTTATATTCATCTGAATAATATACATTATTTTACATTTTTAACAAGATTATTCTTCAACACAAAATGAATAACACTTTAGAATCAAATTACCAAAAAACCTTTAGCTATAAATATAGTTTAAAATATAAATCTAAGTTTTATTTTTTGGATGGGCATGTATCGATTGAACTACAAATTGATGTTACTCTATCGATTTTGTTGCCAGTCATTTTTAAATTAAGTTACAGTCATTTATTTTTTGAATAAACAGGAATTTTATTGAATTTAATATTCAAAAAAATTTTTCTTTTTTTTTTAATTTTACTTTGCTCTCCCTTCGAAATGGAAGTATGCATGTACATGCATGAAAATGTTGGAGAATATAGAAGCTTTCATTGAAATGAAGTTAATATTCTGTGATCCTTTTTTTCTTTTTGGAATTCTTGAAATTCCAATTCTTGATGCTTTTGAAGTCCTTGGAACTCCGGAACTAATCTTGTTTTTTTTCATTGTGGAGATTTCGACTTGCCTTCATTCATTTCGCTTACCCATATCACCTGTATTCACAATGTCATGAGTTATATTTCAATTTATATCTTCCACGAAAGAGGCAAAAAAGTTTGCCCGTATGAAAGAAATCCATGCCTCTTTGATATTTATGAAAATGATTAAACCTCCACTAGCCAAAAATTTCAACATTAAATGAAATTTTCAGAGTTATTTCTGCATCACAAAATATATTTCTCAACCGAAACTAGTCTTCACACTACACTATGTTTCTTTGGGGATCTGGACTAACTTGCAATCCCAAGTCTTCAAAAGTTCTTCAACGTTTGTGAATACCTCAGTCTATATTTAACCTGAGAGTAGCTAGATATATTGGCTGTCCATTGGCAAATTTACAAGCATTTGAACCTTACAGTGGAGAAGCCATGAACCTATTCTTCGGTTCAGCTAGACTCTGGAGAACGCGCACAACTTCAGGTTTACACAAATCGGTTTGCCATTTCCCTCTGACAGTCTTCTGCGTTTAGACTTATGACACCACCTACTCAACAACGGCCCTTACATAAATAAATAATTCAACTTTTCTTTTCAGTCCACATTCTGCCTCAACCAGCGTGTGGGCGTTTTTTGCAACGCACCTCACTCAAAGAGGTCGCGTCAAATTACTTAGCATCGGACTGAAGACTAAGACGATATCTTTCTTAGGCTATTTTAGAGAGGGAATTACTCAAGAAAAGCTTTGTGCATTTGCCCATACAACCTCTTTCCTTAATTTTCCGTCTAAAAGTTACAAAACTTTCCTACTTACATGCCTGAAGTCTGCAATTCACATAGTTACTTTCACTAAGGGAAAAAAGTATTTAAAAGCCGTGTATCGTTTACGATATATAAAAATAAAAATAATTCTAGAGATTTTGCTGGGCCTCGCTCTTTAGGTATTAATGGAAACAAAGCATTCATTACAAATCATGGACATTTTATTCCCTCAATATTGTGTTTTGGCTTACAGTGTGCTCCATATTCAGAACTAGTGATAGTAAAAGAGTATCACATCTGCGGCTATCAAAATAAGAAAATATATATTATATTGAAAGTAATTGAAAGTAGCCGATGGGATAACTCTCTGTCATCAGCAATAGACCTGAATATGACTTATAATGAGAGCCGAACTCCTGATATATATAAATATGTATTCCAGAATCTTCTAGAGTGATATATTGTTACCGACACCTAAAGACAGAATAACAGCAAACATTTTTCAATAATCAACCCATAGGCTATTAGATAAATCTATCCCTTACAAAAAAAACTATCTGTAAATTCTTTAATAAAAACTTAATTTGTGAGAGAAAAAATAGAATAATGTCATATATTTATAAATTTCAGGGATTATAGAAGAAAANATTTTTAAAAAACAAAACATATTAAGGAAGAAAGACGTTTATTACTAAAAGAAAATCTCTTTTTTCTTTTTCTTCTTTTTTCGCCATTTATTCCATTCATCTCAGTTTCAGGTAACTTTACTGGGCTCTGAGAGATATTTTCCTCTCTCTCAGTCAAATCAATCCGATCAGTCTAATCGAGGTAGGATATTCTTGAGCAACCCTGAGGTATTTTTTTGTCCGGCCTATAGCTCACAGAAGATATCTAAGAATGTGATAAGTTGGTCCCCACAGTTAAAATATATAAACTAAATTCGATATCATTTTGAATATTGTTTAAGGGATTTGTTTTTCATTGAGATTAAATAAGGATGAGTGGTATTTTAGTTTAAGACCAAATAAAACCATCAATATCTTCCTTATTATTAGTGTTTAAAAAAAAAACCACATAGATGCAACATTTAATTTTTTATCATTTATATTCTGCAACTTTTTTATAACTTACACAATGTGGGTGATTTTTAATCGTGAACTAGGATAATTCACCTTTTTTTAAAGTTTAATGTGAATACCTTGTTAATTGTTATGAAGATGAAGGTTTGAAAAATTGTATGGTCTAATGTGAATCATTTAATTTAACGGTGGCCAAAATAGGCCATGTTTGTCTTAAGCAGCGCTGGGGAACAGAACAGTAGCTAAGATCCTTTAAGTGTCAATTAAATTTAAATTCCAACAGCTGTAGAAAATGACTGAGTGTGAGTACTGATATCAATTGACTCCGTGTCAAGAGCGAGGACAACGCGAGCCCTTATCAGCCTGGACAGCCCTCATAATCAGAGGACGACACCGCCCCCTCGCCACCTCATTAGAAGCTGAGTCACCACACATAATCATGTCAGCCAACCCCCTCCCCGGGCTTCCGACACACCCCCGGCACTAATTTTGTGTGCTATTCATAGAGCCCCTTCCGCCTTAGCGACTCCCACATCCACATCCCACGATTCCTCCTGTTGACAGGGTAATGTGACAGCCGACTGGGAAAAGACAAATTCGTAAAGGATACTCCTCGGGATTAAGTAATAAATTTAAAGAGAATGTTTTAAATTTAATTTAAAAAAATGAAAAAAAAAATGTTTTAAAGCATATGTAGCTTTCAAAAACCACTCAAAAATTTTCACTTCCTTAAATGGTTTTAAATAATGAGAATATTATGATTTATTTTTCTCAAAGCAGAAAAAGTGTGAGTCTTTCGGCAGTAATATATACAATTCCTTGCTCATTTGATTAATAGATGAACAACGCTCGTTTTAAACAGATTTAAATTACTTAATAAGTAGTAATTCTTTATCTTCAAATAACAAGACCTGAAGACAAAATTACTATGTTAATCAAATAACTGATGAATCCAATAAACAATTCTGAACTTTCGGACCTATTGAGAATAGATTTTTAAAAATTATTACCAATTTAAAAAAAAAAAGTCGCTCTAAAAATTTATAATTATTTAGATTTTGAGCAATAAATTTGAAAAAAATATATCTTTCAAAGCATAATATTTTGTAATGAGAGTTGCATTCTCAAAAGAAAACTCTTGGTAGTACAGATGGGAGTGCGTTCGCTGATTGAACGAACAATCTGCCATTGCAAAAGCTGGTTTATTTTTTCAAAACTATTTAATGTTATTTAATAATGAAGCATTTATCTACAACTTCGTAGTTACTGATCTGTGGATGAAGTCACGAATATGTCTACACTGGAATTTAGAAGCTAAATTGGGACTTGAAATATTTTTAGTGAGCTAGCCCCTGTCTGTATCTTTAAGTCCTGATTATTGCATTGTAAGCTGAGAACGGTCTTAGCGGAATAAATGAATTATTTTTCATTTTAGACAATTTTTATTCTGAAATCCAACATGACTATAGATGTTTTTATATTCGATCAACTATACTATTCGGAGCATAGTAATAGCTTACATAAACTAAACTCTACCGAATAAAATGGAAATCAATTAGATTTATACAACAACTGATATAAGAAACTAACCCTTATAATTTAGTCTGCTATAAACTTATATTTTCAGGAATTATTTCCTAAGCAACAAATTGATTGTTAATTTTATGTTTATTTGAACTTGTGAACATAACAGTGCATTATTACTAGTTGGTTTATAAAAATTGTGTTTGGTAGTAATGATTTTCCCCTAAAAATTACAATTCTTACGAGAGTTTTTTTGTTTCTTTGCGCACTGCATATAGTATAGTACATGCATATTATTTGGGAAATTTAACCATAACTTGAGATTTAACATAATCTGATTTTTTTTAAATATATTTCTTGGTTGAATGGCGACAAGGGTTGGGGATCATGAGTTATAAAAAAAATGACAGGTCGTTGGCCGTTGTAGAAGAATGGTTTGGGGGAGGTTGTATGAGGGTTGTTAAGGACAGTGGTGTGAGGCTGGTAATTGGCAGGGACCATACACCCTTCTCTCGGGGACGGGACAGGAACCAGCCCCCCAGGGACCCTTCGGCCAAACAGTCAGTNAACATGGCATACTTCATTAATACTTTTTTCTTCATACACAAAGGTCTTCCTAAAAAAGTAATCTTCCTGTCTGTTGTAATATTTTCATCGCTCTATGCACAGAAAAATAATTTTACAGAACGATTGAAGACATTGAGTCTAAGTGAGTGTGTTTTGGCAAAGTTCAGTAGTAACTATTGTAGATCTCAGCGAAACTGGCTAATTTAAATAGAACTGTTCCACTGCAGAATGGCATATACAGAAGTTAATTACGGCAGATGAACGTACCTAGATCATATGCGGTGTATAACCTCCAGGCCTGTTACACAGTAAATCGAAGTTACCGGTCTCTGTAATTAATGCAACATGTGTTTGAGGGAATGTAGTCGGTCTAAGGTCGTATAACGCTGACTGCTACTAGGTGTACAGGATGTTACTGATAAAGCAGCTTTTAGTGTACACACTTGCAGTCTGTAGGTGCTCTGGCGTCTGCAATTTTAAAAGTAATGACTAATTCTCATATTATTATCTCATATGAGAGTTCTATATTCATTGGTGGTAGAAATAATAATAACCCTTTAGATTATGTAATGACTAATCACTGTTATTTTTACGATAAAGTTTTAGATGCATATCAAAAGTAAGTTTTCTAATATAATTATAAAATAACATTTCGGCCATAAACAGTTATGAGGTGAGATGTTTGCGAATGTAACTCAGAAGTTCAAAAACCTCCCATAACCCTCCTGAGCCAACAAAGTATTTAGCATTTTACGCTCATTGCCCCATTATCCTTTCTAAATTTTGAAATCAATTAGTTTGTGTTTTTCTTTTTATGCCAACCTTGGATCAATCTGAGAAAATACCGAAAATACGATTTGCAGCTCCGGGAGAAGGCATATGTCCAACGATGCAGATGGATGAAGATTTCCGAAATTTTTTAAAATAATTAAATAAAAATACGAATTCCATACAAATATAGGAATCTAGGAATCCGTCTGCATTTGCTGACTTCTACGTCCTAATGTACCCTTTCGGTAGAGGTCTGCCATTGCACCGGTATCGATTATGTTAGGCCCGAGGATAAAAACCATTGCTGAAAGCGATCGCCATATTGGAGTAGAAGACAGCCAATGAAGATAGCTTATATATTCATTAGTGGAAATAACATTTTAGATTACATACCAAAATTATTATATGCCTAATAATTAAATACACTGGGGGACAAAAAAACCGGCGCTCCTGGAATTTTACCTAAAAAATGCAGATTAAATAATTATTTTTGTGTGCGGTGTAATAACTGGCACGACAGATCAAATGGGAGTACGATTCCTTATGTTTTGACAACAAATGTCTTAATCCTCTCTAGGATTAATGATATAAACTGAAAGATGGACTTTATCTCTCCTTTCTTTCTTAAAGGAAAAATTCATAATTTTGAATTCAGTTTGTCTCCAGAAACACATTGATTGGCGTTTCTTCTTTCCTTTCTTTCTTAAAGAGAAAATTCATAATTTTAAAACATTAAAAATGGTTTTGACGACAGAGGTTGTTGCGCGAATTATGGCGTTGATCGAAGACGGCCGAAGCCAACGATACGCGGCCAGAGTTCATGGACTGCCTGAAACAACAGTTCGCCGGGCAGTTCAGAG
>KZ807937.1:278858-289380 GCA_000696205.2 Oncopeltus fasciatus
TTTTTGGACCTACCTTGACCGAACCCCAACTGAAATCGTATAACAAAAACTCTCCTTTTTTACATTACTTTATTTATTTCAAACGTTTTCGGCCAAGATGGGCAATCCTCAGATCTCTGATATTACTACCAACAACTATTCTGGTTGTAGGCTCTAATTCATAGAATGTAGGCATGTCCTCAAATTGTTCTGTGTCATGTATTTATGTCATGTATTTCCCCAGTTTTGAGTTTGTGAATGTCATCATGAGTGAATATGAAGTTTCATTATATTATTATTCATTATACACTCGGATTCGTACCATATTGATGGGTCCACAATGCTTAGTTTACTTCCAGACGTCAGGAACTTGAGAAACAATACGGAGATCAGATACCTACTTGTTCAGGTATTTAAATTTCACAAACATCGCCTCCCCCGTTTCAATCAATCTAAAACAGGTTAAAGAGAATTTTTTTTTTTTTTTTTAAATAATAGCATAGAATTCCATATAAATACAGGAATCTAGGAATCCGTCTTCATTTGCTGACTTCCACGTCCCAATGGACCCTATCGGTAGGAGTCTGCAATTGCATCGTTATCGATTATGTTAGGCCCGAGGATAAAAAAAATTGCCGAAAACGAGTGCCATTATGGAGTGGAAGACCGCCAATGAAGACGGCTTATATATTCATTAGTGGAAAAAACATTTTAGATTACAAACCAAAATTAATATATGCCTAATAATTAAATATTTACACAAACACAAACACTAATTTTTCTTCCAATTCCACTTATATTTATATTTTCATTATTCTAGATAGTATTAAAAAAAGTATATCACTTTAATTTCCTGAAGAATAATACTAAATAATGTTGCACAACATGGCATACTTCATTAATACTTTTTTCTTCATACACAAAGGTCTTCCTAAAAAAGTAATCTTCCTGTCTGTTGTAATATTTTCATCGCTCTATGCACAGAAAAATAATTTTACAGAACGATTGAAGACATTGAGTCTAAGTGAGTGTGTTTTGGCAAAGTTCAGTAGTAACTATTGTAGATCTCAGCGAAACTGGTTAATCTAAAAATTAAATAGAACTGTTCCACTGTTGAATGGCATATACAGAAGTTAATTACGGCAGATGAACCTACCTAGATCATATGCGGTGTATAACCTCCAGGCCTGTTACACAGTAAATCGAAGTTACCGGTCTCTGTAATTAATGCAACATGTGTTTGAGGGAATGTAGTCGGTCTAAGGTCGTATAACGCTGACTGCTACTAGGTGTACAGGATGTTACTGATAAAGCAGCTTTTAGCATACATCTTGTCCTCCGCGTATTTATCCAAGATTAAATATTTCGTTATGATATTGTTATTTTTGATAGATTTAGTTACAATTATTATATCTACACTTGGTATGTGCCACGAAGGCTATTGGAATTAATTCGCTTTTAGCAGATTTCCTGAGTAAAAATAAAGATATTTACTCTTGACTCGAATACCTGTTTGCATCCTATTTTTTATAGAATACAAAAAAAAATATGTAGATGTCACAAACTTCAATGAATTAAAACGACCTCTGCGTCTTGATTATAAGACATAATTTGCCATTCAGACTTTTTTTATGTCAATCCTATTGAAACATGGGATCTCATCGTAATTTACATAGCTCCTGCCCAGCAAATTATTTTTTCATATTTATATTGAAGACGTGACTGCAGTACTTACGTCGGGCTCGAAACGACCTAGATAAATTTCTAGATGGCTGAAGTTGTTTTCCCTCATTGATTAAATAATATGTCATCAACAAATTAGTGGCGAAAAAAATAAGGTTTAAATGATTTCAAGTAATTTAAAAAAAGTCAGTTTTTCATTCATACAGGGGGGGTCAAATGGAGGAAAAATGCCTAGAGCCAGCCACCTTCTCTTCTAGAGAGGTTTAAATGTTTATATTGTTCATATAGCTTGCCGAGTTTATATGTTATATATATATAGGGAAAAAAGTATTTAAAAGCCGNTTTGCACTTGGATGGCTTTATAGTGATGAGACATAGACCTCCTATCCATTAGTTTAATTTCGAGAATGGATGTTTTGAGATATAGTCCTATAATACGCCCTACTAGGCCTGATATTCAACTGTATGATCCATATCGTACTGGTAAATTGATATAGCCTAAAGAATGTATACGTTTTCTGCAGATTCCAACATGAGAGTCGGCTTACCGTTTGCACTTGGATGGCTTTATAGTGATGAGACATAGACCTCCTATCCATTAGTTTAATTTCGAGAATGGATGTTTTGAGATATAGTCCTATAATACGCCCTACTAGGCCTGATATTCAACTGTATGATCCATATCGTACTGGTAAATTGATATAGCCTAAAGAATGTATACGTTTTCTGCAGATTCCAACATGAGAGTCGGCTTACCGTTTGCACTTGGATGGCTTTATAGTGATGAGACATAGACCTCCTATCCATTAGTTTAATTTCGAGAATGGATGTTTTGAGATATAGTCCTATAATACGCCCTACTAGGCCTGATATTCAACTGTATGATCCATATCGTACTGGTAAATTGATATAGCCTAAAGAATGTATACGTTTTCTGCAGATTCCAACATGAGAGTCGGCTTACCGTTTGCACTTGGATGGCTTTATAGTGATGAGACATAGACCTCCTATCCATTAGTTTAATTTCGAGAATGGATGTTTTGAGATATAGTCCTATAATACGCCCTACTAGGCCTGATATTCAACTGTATGATCCATATCGTACTGGTAAATTGATATAGCCTAAAGAATGTATACGTTTTCTGCAGATTCCAACATGAGAGTCGGCTTACCGTTTGCACTTGGATGGCTTTATAGTGATGAGACATAGACCTCCTATCCATTAGTTTAATTTCGAGAATGGATGTTTTGAGATATAGTCCTATAATACGCCCTACTAGGCCTGATATTCAACTGTATGATCCATATCGTACTGGTAAATTGATATAGCCTAAAGAATGTATACGTTTTCTGCAGATTCCAACATGAGAGTCGGCTTACCGTTTGCACTTGGATGGCTTTATAGTGATGAGACATAGACCTCCTATCCATTAGTTTAATTTCGAGAATGGATGTTTTGAGATATAGTCCTATAATACGCCCTACTAGGCCTGATATTCAACTGTATGATCCATATCGTACTGGTAAATTGATATAGCCTAAAGAATGTATACGTTTTCTGCAGATTCCAACATGAGAGTCGGCTTACCGTTTGCACTTGGATGGCTTTATAGTGATGAGACATAGACCTCCTATCCATTAGTTTAATTTCGAGAATGGATGTTTTGAGATATAGTCCTATAATACGCCCTACTAGGCCTGATATTCAACTGTATGATCCATATCGTACTGGTAAATTGATATAGCCTAAAGAATGTATACGTTTTCTGCAGATTCCAACATGAGAGTCGGCTTACCGTTTGCACTTGGATGGCTTTATAGTGATGAGACATAGACCTCCTATCCATTAGTTTAATTTCGAGAATGGATGTTTTGAGATATAGTCCTATAATACGCCCTACTAGGCCTGATATTCAACTGTATGATCCATATCGTACTGGTAAATTGATATAGCCTAAAGAATGTATACGTTTTCTGCAGATTCCAACATGAGAGTCGGCTTACCGTTTGCACTTGGATGGCTTTATAGTGATGAGACATAGACCTCCTATCCATTAGTTTAATTTCGAGAATGGATGTTTTGAGATATAGTCCTATAATACGCCCTACTAGGCCTGATATTCAACTGTATGATCCATATCGTACTGGTAAATTGATATAGCCTAAAGAATGTATACGTTTTCTGCAGATTCCAACATGAGAGTCGGCTTACCGTTTGCACTTGGATGGCTTTATAGTGATGAGACATAGACCTCCTATCCATTAGTTTAATTTCGAGAATGGATGTTTTGAGATATAGTCCTATAATACGCCCTACTAGGCCTGATATTCAACTGTATGATCCATATCGTACTGGTAAATTGATATAGCCTAAAGAATGTATACGTTTTCTGCAGATTCCAACATGAGAGTCGGCTTACCGTTTGCACTTGGATGGCTTTATAGTGATGAGACATAGACCTCCTATCCATTAGTTTAATTTCGAGAATGGATGTTTTGAGATATAGTCCTATAATACGCCCTACTAGGCCTGATATTCAACTGTATGATCCATATCGTACTGGTAAATTGATATAGCCTAAAGAATGTATACGTTTTCTGCAGATTCCAACATGAGAGTCGGCTTACCGTTTGCACTTGGATGGCTTTATAGTGATGAGACATAGACCTCCTATCCATTAGTTTAATTTCGAGAATGGATGTTTTGAGATATAGTCCTATAATACGCCCTACTAGGCCTGATATTCAACTGTATGATCCATATCGTACTGGTAAATTGATATAGCCTAAAGAATGTATACGTTTTCTGCAGATTCCAACATGAGAGTCGGCTTACCGTTTGCACTTGGATGGCTTTATAGTGATGAGACATAGACCTCCTATCCATTAGTTTAATTTCGAGAATGGATGTTTTGAGATATAGTCCTATAATACGCCCTACTAGGCCTGATATTCAACTGTATGATCCATATCGTACTGGTAAATTGATATAGCCTAAAGAATGTATACGTTTTCTGCAGATTCCAACATGAGAGTCGGCTTACCGTTTGCACTTGGATGGCTTTATAGTGATGAGACATAGACCTCCTATCCATTAGCTTAATTTCGTGAATGGATGTTTTGAGATATAGTCCAATAATACGCCCTACTAGGCCTGATATTCAACTGTATGATCCATATCGTACTGGTAAATTGATATAGCCTAAGGAAACCCTTGAAGATTAAAGTTCGAATGGAGAGTTCTTGACCGTGGATATTATTAGTAGTGAATTTGCTGGGGTTCGGTCAAGGTTGGCCTGACTTTGGTTATCCCAACAAATACCCTTGAAGACAAATAAAAGGAAGTCAGTAAATTTTAACGAATTTCCCGTAAAAGGATTATTCATTTCGTTACCATAATACGGTTTTTAATTTTTTTTAATACTCTACCGATCATAAACATAAAATTGGGGACATCCAATTAATAGGTAGATCCATAATGCTATGAACCTTTCAACAAAATGTAATGAAATGAATTCTAACGGTATGAAATGAGTATAAAATTTTTTAGTGCAAGGGAACAGAATAAAAAATCTAACTGTCGCAGCCAGGACTCGAACCTGGATCTCCAGATTTCCGGACCGGTGCATTACGATTTACGCCACCAGGACAAGCCTGATAAGTTATTAAATTCCCCGCTCTAGTGTCGAGGGTCTAACCGAAGTCAATCGAGAGTCTAGTTTCCTGGTGGCGTAAATGGTAACGTACCGGCCCGGAAAGCAGGAGATCCAGGTTCGAGTCCTATCTGGGACAGTTAAATTTTTTATTCTGTATGAAAAATAACATTTATGAAATGAGTATATAACAACATGATTTCTTTTGTGGTTTTTTCTTCGCCCAAGTTTTTGTTATCTGAAAAATTGGGTATTTTTCATAATTTTAGAGGTCATAATCATGTATTATTTTCAAGATTAAGTACTAAAAGGCATCAACACTTCAAAGGTTAAACCATCAGATAATTTTTATTAGTTAAATTTAAAATTGATCTCCGTGAAAAAAATTACCTTAGAAAATACTATTTACAAATTTTACTTTAAACTGCGTGCTCAAACAGTTCAATATTTAATGTATACCCCCACTTGTCTCTGAGATATTAGAATATAACCAAATATTCCTTCAACTGTTTCTTTCACTATAAATAAATAGTCTTTATATAGCCATATCACCTCTGGAGAACCAAGTAAAACGGCTTCTTCTGATGTTGTTACCAAATATAACGGGACTTACTTCATCTCCATATCAAAGTCGAAGATGGGAAGGAGTGGGCCGTAGAAGAATAAGTTAGCCTCGTGTCGTTAACTTAAGTAGGAGAGTTGTCTTACTTAAAGAATTGATAAAGGGTTCTTCTTTTTATTAACAAGAAGAAGAGAAGAGAAAAGAGAAGAAAAATCCTACCGTTAGAACAAAGGTGGACTTCTCGCTGAGAACCAGACATAGAACACATCTCCCTAGAAGAGAAGACTTCTAACAGCTGGTCAAGCACTTCTCTTAAGAGGATGAAATTTTAGCTTTCATTCGGATCTACTCGCCATTCTTTTATAAGGGAATTAATTCCTCATCTTGAGTGTGACATAACTTTCACTGTGCTCAACCTTGATTGAGCGTGTAAAAAGTGCTTGGAAGTATAAGACTATCATTATAGCAGATTTATCGTGAGGTAATCAAGCTATTCACGTAGGTACCATGTCGCAACGATCGAAAAATAACCTGGGGCCTTGACTGATTAAAGGGACACTGAATTGAAGATGCTAAAAATATGGTTCGTTAAAATTTATAAATATTTGTCTGTACACGCTCTAAAGCCAGCAATTTTTCTAAGGATAAAACCAAAAACAATATTTAACCTTATTTTTACAAACCGATAAAAGAGTTAATCGCAGAAATTAGTCGAGAATAATGAACTCTTTTAAAGAAGTATATTTGATAATGTAATTTCAAGTGTTAGGCGGCAACTCTAATTTTGAATTATGAATACCGAATTCGGTGTTTAGGTTTTTCATTGCAGGTCTTTAAAAAATTTTATATTAAGTTCACATCCTCGATGGGGGGGAGAAGAGATTCCAAAACTATCGTAATATCGAATTATTAAATCCAATTTAGTTAATAGTAATTTGTAAGGTTTATGTTCCATGATATTTTTACAAATGAATCTCATCTTAATAAATAAATTTACAAATAGATCTACAATAGAAGGATTCTTCTGTCTAGAGCTAACATAAGTGGACATACTTTTTATGCTTGTTCTCTCCGGCTTTTGAGTTAAATTTCGCCATTTACTCTAATTTATATACATTTTTAATTAAACGTGAAAAATAAGCTTATGAATTCTTGCGTGACGGAGATATTGGTCGAAATTAAAGTTAATAGGTTTCCTGTAGCTCAGAAAATTTAATGATTAAACAATTATTTAACTTAGTGAATCAAGTTTTTTGTAATTATTAATGTACTAATGACTATTTTATCTTTTGGATAATATATTTTTTCACATAATTTAAAATAATAATATTTCTAGGCCAATAAAACCACTGAAAATAAATATTATTTATTATAATCTGAAAATAAAATATTCACTATTTTTCAACAAAACAGCTATAATTTTCTAAGGTAGAACCCTGTTATGATCAATAGCAAAGCAGATAGCAATCTCATAGTAGCCCAAGATACACTTACTGATACAGTATTAACTATTAAAAAAATGTCGAATCCAAGACAAGAGATAAGGATAAATTTCACTTTAAATTTAACTAACTTATTTCATTGTAAAATATTTCGGCCCGCTCACCTATCTCCATTTAAAACATTTTGAAATTGTAATTCAGTTAATCTAAGCCTATAATATTCTTTTTGACTTCATTCCAAACAATTCACTTTTATTTAGACCCTCTCAGTATACTCTACAATCCCTTGTCTATTTTCCAGCAGGTTGCTCTTCATACTGCCTTGTTCCACAGTAAGTCGTAAAACATTTTAAAAAATATTAATATCAAGTAAATAATTTTGACTTCACTCATTCTTTACCATGTTAATATGAAGTTCAACTAGAACGTTTCTTAAACCACTCCTTCCTCTTTGTAAGTCTTAACAAACTTTGTGCGTCGCGAGTGAAAAGTGAAAATCTCGGGGTGGGTCCTACTCACCCTCAGGGGGTTCACACACAACTAATTGTTGCTAAACTCCTAACTAATCGCCCCTTAAACTTGCTGATATTTAAGTGGGGAAAGCTCTGCCCCTTTGTCTAGCTGTTTTAAGTCGCCCTCAAAGTCCCCCAGCAAATTCCCCCCTCCCCCCACGGGCACAGTAAATTATTGCCAGCCAGCAGGAACAATGCACACCTCAACTTTGTCGCAGACAATGAGTTGCGTAATTGTTCAAGCCACCAGGCGGTCGGAGTGAACGCCTTTCTTCAACCCCGCCTTCACTTAACAACATAAATTTGATATTAATTCTGATTTCTCTTTTCTCTCTTCTTACTTAAGGAAGTAATGAATAATAATAAGTTTTATTAAGTACATTAAAGTATAATAACAGGGAATGGCTGTTACAAAAGTACAAAAGAAATACAAAAATCAGTTATGCAAGATCCCTGAAAACGAGCGTATGACATAGGTTTCGTAAGAGCTTAGAATAAATAAGAATTATATTTAATAAGCCGAGAAAAGGCATCGATTGTAAAAAGGTGAGATTAATAAAATTAACGCAAAACTTACCATAAGGAGAGAGGCGGCTCTAAATAAGAAGTAAATTTCTAAAATATCTTCTTTATTATAGATTTTTCATTTAAATTTTACATAACATAAAAATTAAAAGGGCTGAACTCGATAGAAATGAGAAATGAGAAAAGGGTGTAGAGGAAAAACATATATACTATTATTAGATGTTTCTTTGTTGGGGTTAAGTTAAGGTTGATAAAAAAAAATCCAAATTTAAAAAAAAATATGTATTTTTTAAATTACCTGCTCAATTTTCGGCTCACATTGTAACCCATCTTCAGTGCTGTTGAGATACAATGTCATAAGAATAAAAAAATAAAAAATAAAATAAGAAATAAATGATTTACAATATTATTATATAGAATAGCTATTACTAAATGTAATGTGATATCAAGAGTATGAATGCAGTAAACTATGTAATAGAATTCAAAATACAAAAAACAAACTTCCAAAAAAATATAATTAACCACGCCTACCTATCATGATGGCGAAAGGGGACGTTGTGTCACCATGATCCCATTTTCATGACTGAGAGATAGGGTTTGAAACTTGAGAAATTTTTTGAGATGGACAACGTGGGTCCCTTTTGAAGCAGGTAGCTCTCCCTTTGTACTTAACGCTTCTTACCCCCTCACTTCAACCACCTACGTTGTCCATCTCAAAAAATTTCTCACAAGTTTGAAACCCTACCTCTCCATCATGAAAATAGGATCTTAGGGACAGGACGTTCCCTCTCGCCTTCATGATAGGTAGGTGTGGTTGATAATATTTTTGTGGTAGTTTGTTTTTTGTATTTTGAATTCTTCTACATAGTTTACTTCATACATACTTTTGATATCACATTACATTTAGTAATGGCTATTCTATATAATAATATTGTAAATCATATATTTCTTATTTTATTTTTTATTTTTTTGTTCTTATAACATTGTACTTCAACAGCACTGAAGAAACTTTGGCAAGTAATTTAAAAAATACATTTTTTTTAATTTGTATTTTTTTATCTACCTTGACCGAACCCCAACTACAAAACATCTAATAATTAAATAATATATTTACCAATGTAACTCTGAATTATCTCATTTTGGGCTGTATATTCCTGCTTTTCCCCTTTTCCCCCTACATCTTCATTGCCGTCCCCATCTTGTGAGACCAAATTATCCATTTACTTTTAACAATCTCCATTATCGATGAAGCATTGAAATTCTGCTCAGTTAACGCTACTCCTCAAGGATAATTATAAGATAATCATCTTATTTATCCATTGCGACTGTTAAGTATAATATTTTGAAATTTGATTTCATTGCATGAAAAATTAACAAATAAAGAAGTTAATCAGGAATCCAGTGACACCCCTCTCAAGTTAAAGATAATCTATGTTCCCAGAAGGCACCGAGACCATCTTCGTTTTAATCGTTGTGAAGGGTAGAAGGGATTACAATAGGAGGAAAGATTCCGTGCAAGTGGGTTAGGATGGTATGGCATTTGACTGTGAAAATGAGAGAAGTGGAAGAGTAATAAAGACAAAATATCCGAGGCAAGATTCGAACCCGGAAACCCTGATTTGGCTGTCCTGATCGGATCCACTCCGCTGATCCGGCGTCTTGAGGGTAATTTCTTCAAGAAGTGCACTAGTTGAATGGCACTACGGATTCCCCTTGGAGTGTGAGCAATCTCTGAGGAAGTTGGTACAGAGACGTGCCTCCAACTGATAATTGAATGGTCCCAGCTCTGCGATATGTTAATCTGATGCAGATACGATAATCCCCCATGAATATGGAAGGCGGCACTGAGCTCTCCAGAAATACCTCCCCGTCGGTTTCTGGAGAAGAAGAGGGATTTGGAAATTCGGAATGTTTCTCCGTAAAGGAGGCCTTCAACGCATAGATCCAGCAGCTTAGTCATAAAGAGTTTATTTACTTGCCTATTGTCACGTCTAAAGCAACTTAAAAGAATTATCATAGTGCGATGTCTATTTAATATTCATTATTTTTAATTTTTTCCCCATTTAATTTACAAAATAATGAAATTGTACCCTATTTTAAAATAGATATGCTCAATTTTTAAAGTATCAAGATATTTAATAATGTGTATATATAAATAAATATATA